>VYZW01032322.1:21406-35974 GCA_013401315.1 Balaeniceps rex | reverse complement strand
TGTATAAGGCAGAAACTGAATAACCAAATGTTCCGAGTTCTGTTCTAACATCCACTATGTAAAACTGTGCATCTTTTCATCCATATAAAATGAAAAACTTTTGCCTGAAAGCTGGTGGATACTCCCTTGATCTAGAGAGCTCACAAATATCACAGAATTTGAAGGGTTCTGACCTTTGAGTCCACTTCACAAGCACTTACTAAGCTAGTAGGTGCAAATGTGTTCAGAAATCCAGCAAGTGTTAAAGGATGTGACCTGTAAGAAACATTGTGTTCCCTTTCAGTGTTACTATGCCTTATACATTCAGGCCAAGCAATGGGATTAAATATAGGATTATTACAGGATTAATCCGTTGTCATGGTTTAACCCCAGTAGGCAGCTCAGCCCCACACAGCTTCTCACTTGCTCTGCCCACAGCAGGATAGGGGAGAGAATCGAAGGGCAGAAGTTAGAACACTTGTGGGATGAAATAGACAGTTTAATAGGTAAAGCAAAAGCTTCACGTGCAAGCAAGGTAAAACAAGGAATTCACTCACTACTTCCCACCGGCAGGCAGGTGTTCAGTCATCTCCAGGAAAGCAGGGCTCCATCATGTGTAACGGTTACTTGGGAAGACAAACACCATAACTCTGAACCGAACTCATTCTGGCAGGAGGCATGACTAGTTTATATCATCTCATTACTGTCTTTGCTTCTTCACCCAGTATGGGATGTATTTCCTGTTGGAAATATGCTCTTCATTCTCTTTGCTATGCTCTAAAACTGGTTCTATCCAACTCCCCAGGAAACATTTCTTTAGGGACCAGAGGCCAACTGCCTGTCATTTGTGTTTATATCCTGGGTGTCCCTTGTAACATCCTGTGTCTATGTTCTCAAGAATCTCTGCGGTTATCTTGCATTTGCACTGTCATGGGTCCTTGCTGTGGTCTGGTGGGATACAATGTCACTGAGCATGGCATAAGAACATGTGGCTGTGGGATGCACAATGGTGGATCTCAGGTCTTCACACAGGTGTAAGACCTCATGCTAGGTCATCCAGAATATCTAATGTGGCAACCTACAAGGTGACAGCCTTAGGATTTCTCCTACAGCATAGGTGCTATGACAAATTCTGTTGTCCACAAAGATTTTTTCAAAACCATGGCACAATTAGATGACCAAGGAATTTGGCCTGAAAGCTGCAGCACAGGTTGTTCTTTAGCACAGTGTCAAGAAGTCAGGAAGACCATAACTGCACTAGTACAGGAAATAACCACAGCAGAGCAGCAAATAGTGTAATGAAAGCATGATCCAACCTCATGCAGCTGGGAGTCACGCCTAGCCCAGTGTTCACCATCAAGACTATGTTGAAGAAGTCAAACTACAGAAAGAAGCAATTCTCCTGCATTCTTTCCTCTGATTTCTTAATGTTTCCAGCCACGTTACTCATTCCCTGTGATTTCTACTTTTTCCCAGCGCTTCAAAACTCTGACCTTTCTTTTGCAGAAATACATTTTTAAAATTCAATACGTGGTCTTACAATCATAGCAAATGAACTTTTCAGCTTGTTTTTACTTTGAAAGTACAATCTGCATTGGCAAGAATTGACTTAGTAGTTTTCACCCAAGCTCTCAAAGGCATAAATTAATGTGGAAAAACATAAATTCTTTAATTCTTCCAGTCTGGAAATCTGCGCAGCCTGCATTTTTCTGACTGGTTTTCCCTGGCTGTTAAATTGATAAGATGATTATGTTATGATTTTATAAATAATATGTGTTGAGAAAGAGTTGTAATTCAGGTGGAAAATGGAAGATCAGGGATTCACTGGGAGTCAAGAGCTTCTTGGAGAACAGTTGCATTGTAAACCGGGGAGGAGAAACCTGTCTTCTGAAAGAGGTTTGGCTGTTCAAAAAGGAGTAGATTAGATTTGGCATTCCTGGAGATTTAAAAGAGCACAGGACTGCTGAGATCTGCACTTCTATTTTCATCTCACTCTGTCTGTTGCTTAGTTTACAAGAATACATCATGCTCACAAACACGATTCTTGGTTCTCTCTCATTTTGAGTATCTTTGAGTATCTTTTGAGTATCTTTTTCAGNAGACAGTACACAAGTCTTAATGCTCTGCTGGATGTCCTCCAAAATGGCACTATGATTACTTTTCTAATTTTCTGGTAGGTGCTGGAGAACATATCATTATCCTTCCGTAGTGGTGCCTTGCTGCATCTGTTCTTGTGGTTCCCATTGTTCCTATAACAAGCTATATTTTAACTTAGTGAAGAAAAGGAAGAAAGAAAGCAGAAAATAATGGAAGAAGGTAAAGGAAATTCAGCAGTTTTATAACATTATTGTCTGTCCATTGTGAAGGACAATCTGAGATCATTTTACCTTGAAGTTGGTTTGGAGGCAGAATAGTTGTGATTTCACTTCAGAATTGAAACTTCATCTCTAAAGAAGTATATGAGAATTTTTCCATGGGATCAGCCTTTGTCCCAGTTCTTAGGGAAGGGAAGAAACTACATCGAGCCTCTGAATAGCAGTCTGGATCCTGTGATGTACAAGTACCTCGGTACTTCTGATATCTAAGGAATGTTACAAAGGTACTGTCTCCATGCATTGCAGCTGATTTCAGTGACTATCTGGAGAAGCTGAGGAATCTGCTTCACTATTCTTGTGGCTTGAAAGGTTTTCTTAGTATTCCACCTGGGAGACCATTTATTGGTCAAGTGGTCAAAATGACCATTTGTTGCCAATTAAGCTAATTTGTTCTTGGCATCTTCCCAGTGGCCAAAAAGAACAGATGATGGATCACCTTTGAACTTCTAACACTGCTGTATACTGTAAAGCTGTTACCATGTCTCCTCTCAGTCTTTTCTTTTCTGGGTGATTTTCAGCCTTTTTCAGTTTGTGGTTCTTAAAGATTTTCCAGTGACTGTACTAACCCTTGCATGGTACCTTGAACACTGCTTTTGGCAGGTTCTATTTTTCTTAGCTACTTTTTAACCTCTGAGAATGTGTCCAAAATCCTTGCACATCTGAGGACCGCAAACTGTGAAGCAAATTTTCTTGGACCCTAAATCATCAACTCGTTTATGCAGAACATTTTCCCTACCATTTTATCTGCATACAATATTTTTTATATCCTATAAACATTTTATCTTTTGTTGCCTTCCTCTAGTCTTCAAGTTATTAATATTTTTCTTAAAAAATAGGTAACAAGCTAAATGCAGAATCTGAGCTACACTCATAAGTGCAAAATACAACTTGATAATTATTCCTGATAAATTATTACCAAGTGTGAGATGTGCTTTTGCAAGCAGATCTAACTGCTGACTTGTGTTTTACTGTGTTTCCAGTAAAACCCTTGGGCCCTTTTATGGCATATAGTTGTTTAGACAGGGACTTATAATTTCATATTTTCATGTTTTATTTCAGATGAGATACTCTTTAGGAGTTGGGATAAAGCCTATGTTTTGCTTTGTTTTTTCATGAGTGAGGACATTGAGCCTTCCTGGAGTTTCTCATGTAATGCCACCAACAATACCAGCCTGCAGCCCTTGAAAGAGGCTCATTCAAACTGAGGGTATTAAATGAGAGAAAAAGCTCAGGCACATGGTAATGCAAAACATTTCTGTCTTGAAATTCTAGCCAAAACCAACATTGTTTGAGGTTTAATTTTATGGTTTAAAAAGCCACAAAATCTTTCATGTGAGTACAGACAGGTATTACACAGTTGTTAATTTTATTTACATTTACTTAACCAAACAAAGGACAACTTTCTTGGTTTACAAGAGAAACAGATTTGAACACCTGAAAACACTGGGGATATGTGGCTGCAAGATTTAAAAGACACCATTTGATTTTTTGCTTCCTTGAAATGCCTGGCTTTGGGAGACTTTTCAATCAATAAATGTCCCAGGACCTTAAAGAGGCAATCAGTAGTTTTCATGAGGGATATTTAATTAACAGGTCCTTCTTCACATCTGACTTATCAGGGCTTAAAACCTGAAGGGAAGAAACGTAACTTTGGGGTTTACTTTATTATCAAAGAAAATGTTGCTGCTTAACACTAATGATTTAGGATCAATCAAAAATTACACACTTTTTTTTTTATTTCTAAAACCAGAGAGGGTAACTGACTGAAATATATTTCAAAAACTAAGCTAGACAAGCTGTGTGTAAGAATATAAATCTTGTCCTAAACCAGCAGAATCAAATTAGATATTATACATTTAGCACTTCTGCAAAGATATATGCTATCATATTTGCAGTGCAATATAAATGTTCATAAAGAAGATTATTCATCCAATTTTGAAACCCAGAAACAAAAATTAAAATTAAATGAACCTAAAATGAACATTGATTACAGTATTGTTTCGACCCCACTTAATTTACTCTTGTAAACCTAGGGTTCTTAAGACAGGACTGTTATTTCAGGTGGGGAAGTTACCTCTTCTGTGCTACTTTTAAGTTGTATGAAAGCCATGGTTCTGGAGGGCGAAGTCGGGGCTTCTTCAGTGCTAAGACCTGTGCAGGGTAAACAGGACCCCAAAGACCTTTTTGCACACCTTAAAGTACTGGACCCACTGGTGTAGAGGATATATAATGAACTGGGTCCCACTGCAATCTCTTCTCATGGTGGCTTCATGTTCTAACAGTACATTTGCTCTGCAGTTCAAAGGTGTCACAGCAGGTCATGTAGATCTACAGGAATTATCTTAATCAGCTTCGGTGTTAATAGTAGTATATCTCCAGTAGCATAGAACTAAGTCTGGGCTAAGCTGGTCAGTAATGACCCAGAGTCAAGGACCTGGCAGGTGCCCTGAACCCTATTGCATAGCTACATTATTCACCTGAACTTACTAAGCAAATCACAGCTTGGGTGTGTGCAATACAAAGATTCTGAAAATGAAGGGTGTTTATGTGTACAGAAATAGAAAGGATTTGATCCATATCTCATATCTGTTAGATTAATGTATTATTTATGGTTTCTTTTCTTGAAAGAAAAAAAAAGTAAAAGAAAAACACATGCCAACCCCCTCATTGTAAGGTACCAATGTTCAAGCAACTGAATTGTTCCCCAAGGAGCAATGCTTCCTTTTAAATTTTCATTTTATAATGAAGAGATGAACCTTTTGGCTTGTTAAGAAAAACTTTTTTGCCATTAAAGTTTGCCTAATATTCTAAAGTGAGCTTAGGAGAAGAGGATGATTCTGAAGCGATTTTACTTCTCTGGGGGCAATGAATCCAAACAGAGCATCATCGTAATGTTTGTGCCAAAAATCCAAGAGAAGTTGGGGATCCTTGTGTATCACTTCCTATCACAATGGAAGACACAACTGTCAAATGAAGAGAGAGGATATAAAGCTCTTCTTGATACACATGATTCAGTATGTTTCGGGCAAAGGATCAGAAGTGGGAAGACAGCGGCAAATTCCATATCAGCATAACATGGTAACAAGAACTGCAGTCAAATCTTTGGTGGCAGTTCAGATATCCCTTTTGAGATGCAGCACACAGTCATGATTAAATTACAAATGTGTATGGCCCTGTTGCACTGAGCTTTGGTTTTATCAATTGTTTGAGTGGAAATCACTACTATTTTGTTTCAAGACTATCTTACATCTACTTTGTATGTCTTGCAAATCACTGAAAAATTTGGAGTAATTGCAGCATTAGACCCAGGAATTTTTTTTTTCACTGCACCACTTTTGTGACAATTATTTGGATGAATTAAAACAGAGCTTTCCCAAAGACAATGAAATGCTCAATGTGGCTGCCTGACAAGGTCATGCATAGAGTAATAATTTGCATGAAGCTGGAAGAAGTGCATGCCTTTCTAGGGCATAAACAAGCTTTGAGAATGCCAGAAATTATACAAGCAAAATAATTATAACTTGAATCAAACCAGCTTGCTTCTTTTAACCTTCCCACAGATTCAGCTAATTTATTAAACTCTGGGCATTGCAGTCAGAGCTCCAAAGAGCTTTTTTGTTCCATTTTACTGCACTCTACTGCATGAACAATCAGGGAATGTAGCAGTGTCCTTGATTCAGATGTTTACAAATCACAGACCTGTAGTATTTAACTATCTTATCAGCACACATGATGCAGATAGGAACCTGTACACAGTCATGGTAGCACAGAGGGATACTGCCTGAATTATATCACTTGAAGAATTGCAGGGCTGTCTTTCAAAAGCCATGAGGTATTCCTTTTCTTAAAAAAGAATATCCACCTTCTCAAGCCTATTAACATAAAGTTAGTAATACTTATGATCATAAAGGTACCTAGGAAGATCATGGAACAGATCCTCCTAGAAGCTACGCTAAGGCACATGGAGGACAGGGAAGTGATTCGAGACAGCCAGCATGGCTTCACCAAGGGCAAGTCCTGCCTGATCAACCTAATGGCCTTCTATGATGGAATGACTACATCAGTGGACAAGGGAAGAGCTATGGATGTCTTCTATCTGGACTTCTGTAAAGCCTTCGACACAGTCCCCCACAGCATCCTTCTCTCTAAATTGGAGAGACATGGATTTGACGGGTGGACTGTTCAGTGGATGAGGAATTGGTTGGATGGTGGCATCCAGAGGGTAGTGGTCAATGACTCAATGTCCAGATGGAGATCGGTGACAAGTGGTGTCCCTCAGGGGTCCGCACTGGGACCAGTGCTGTTTAATATCTTCATCGATGACATAGACAGCGGGATCGAGTGCACCGTCAGCAAGTTTGCAGATGACACCAAGCTGAGTGGTGCAGCTGACACGCCTGAGGGACAGGATGTCATCCAGAGGGACCTGGACAAGCTCGAGAAGTGGGCCCATGTGAACCAGGCTGGGGGATGAGGGGATTGAGAGCAGCCCTGTGGAGTAGGACTTGGGGGTACTGGTGGATGAAAAGCTGGACATGAGCCAGCAGTGTGCGCTTGCAGCCCAGAAGGCCAACCGTATCCTGGGCTGCATCAAAAGAAGCGTGGCCAGCAGGTCGAGGGAGGGGATTCTGCCCCTCTGCTCGGCTCTGGTGAGACGCCACTTGGAGTACTGCATCCAGCTCTGGTGCCCTCAGTACAGGAAAGGCATGGACCTGTTGGAGCAGGTCCAGAGGATGGCCACAAAAAAGATCCAAGGGCTGGAGCACCTCTCCTACAAGGACAGGCTGAGAGAATTGGGGCTGTTCAGCCTGAAGAAGAGAAGGCTGCAGGGAGACCTTATTGCGGCCTTTTGGTACTGAAAGGGAGTTTATAAGAAAGATGGGGACAAACTTTTTAACAGGGCCTGTAGTGATAGGACAAGAGGTAATGGTTTTAAACTTAAAGAAGGGTAGATTTAGACTAGATATAAGGAAGACATTTTTTACACTGAGGGTGATGAAACACTGGAACATCTTGCCCAGAGAGGTGGTAGATGCCCCATCCCTGGAAACATTTAAGGTCAGGTTGGACAGGGCTCTGAGCAACCTGGTCTAGTGGAAGATGTCCCTGCTCACTGCAGGGGGTTGGACTAGATGACCTCTAAATGTCCCTTCCAACACAAACTATTCTATGATTCTATGATTATTATTCTTAACATGAGAAAGTAAACATAAACCAAATTTGTAACTGTTAAATGCACCGAAAATACTTCACCTGACCTTGGCATGATAGTGCAGCAAATATTATGTGTGGGTGGCAAAAAAATATTGAAATATTGTTCTATTTTCTGATAGAATATGATAATTAATTAGATGCTAGGATGGTATTTTGATGACCATGGACCTATGTCTAACTGGCCTGTGACTTCTCCAATGATTTTTTATACTTTTTATTTACTTATGCATCCCTGAATTCAAAAAATCAAATTATATTTTATGTTTGTAAAATCCATGCCATGATTATAGCTGATATTTTTATAGGTATATCCTTCATAGATAGTCCTGCCCAATTTAACTTATGCATCAACCTGACGAAATGTTGGCCAAATCTGTAACGAAGACGTTGTCTCTGAACCGGCATGGTGGATGAGACTTACTGGAACATGCTTCTGTGCTAGTGAAATCATGTGTTGCTTAACATACAATCTGTTTGGGCTGGGATGATAGTGAACTACTGTATGGCCTGACTCCACACTGACATCTGGGAAGCCAAGATGTGTGGAAGAAGGATTAGCTTCAGGTTCCTATGAGGTTCTGAACACCTGATATGATATACATACAACTCTAGATCAGATAGTTGTCGGAATAGTGCCTCTAACCCTGTCATGTAGATAAAACTTAGGGAATCTCTAATGATATCTTGTACCAAGTAAACATACCTTAGGTTAGGCCTGGTGGATGGGCAAGCTATTGAAACTATGTCCTGGCACCACAGAAAGCATGTGATGGTGCTGGATGAAATGCGGAATTCCAGACCTGAGCATCAACTTTGCAGAGCTTTGTGTTTATTATTAATAAATATATTTTCTTAAAAAATGTAAAGTTGTTCCATTAAACTTACAGAGAAAATGTTCTGTGTACACATGCAGGTGGGGGAGAGAAAATATGGAAGTGAAAGCATGATTACCTCTACTACCCAGCAGAGACAAAGGCTGAAGCATTCACTCATTAAAAATAGTTCTGTGGTATAAAGGAGATTAGCTTGAAATCTCTTGTCAATAGACATATACATGCAGGAAAGCAATTTAATGTGTCCTCATTTACTAGCCTATTGAATTAGACAGGGAATTTTGGCATTCACTGAGAGCAAGTAAATACTTTTCGTGGCCTGATGAGACTAGATTATTGATCAGTTAGATACATTTGTCTACAAAACAATGGTCCCAATCCTTTTGCTGAGACAGATGAATTTAACATGAACATGAAGAATCAAGTCAGCAATGTGACGATCTGTCAGCCCGACGGTGAGTTCTTTTCAGTTCAGGTTTTGATTGGCAAAGCAAGATATGTAAGGTGGCCAAAGAAAGAAAAAAATACAGATTCCTTGCAAATGAAAGTCATCAAGGGCACGTTTGCAGTATGTTCTGCTAGGGAGCACAGAAAGATCTGTGAAACACACTGTAACGCTTTACTCCAGAGCTGGTTGGGGAACAGTGATTAAAATCCCCATTATGAATAAAATCATGGTGTTTGATTCTTTGAGACTTAGAAATATTTCATTCATTGATTGCAAATAAATACATATGTGGCCAATGTTTTTTCCTAGGTGTATTTATGGACCTGAAAACATCAAGAATTTTACCTAAAAAATATATATTTGAAAATTCACATCAAAAAAATTTTATTAATAATTTGATATTAGTTTTAATCTCATTATTTTGGATATTCTTTTCCAGAGAAAGAGATTTGCATTAAGTAAAAATGACTTTTCACTTTTGGCTTCCTTGCCGAAAGATTGATTGATGACCTTTCCAACTGATTACTTTAAATCTTCACAAAGAACTGTTTCCTTCTGCACATTACAAATATACTGTACGTGCATAGATCTGAATTTTCTGGACATCCACGTGTTTGCTAAAACTCCTATCACATTCCAGGCAGCATTTGTGTGAGCAATTACTGAACTTGAACTGTATGCTTAAAACACAATCTGATTTCATATGCAAATATTTCATGGAGATTTTTGTCCTATCTAAATGTATATATATGTATATACTTTCAAGAATCCATTTTTATATACATATATATATATATTCCTGAAAGTCAACATGAGTTGTGTGCATGCATCACTTTGATAAGCTGAACATACTGTATGGAGAACATAACTCCCCTGGTAGAGACACAGTAATTGTAATAGAGGGTACAGTAGGTCAGTATAAGATTTAACATTTTCTATGAGTCAGCTTCAGCTGCTGTTCTCCAAATAAAGGAGAGCTTGTAACTGCTCTGTCCTATTAGCAATTGGGGATAATCCCTGTTACCCTTTTGCTTGGTAAGTTATTGAATCCCTTGAAAGAGTGTGATTTACTCCTCTCTTGTTGCTAGCTAATTATTCATGGCCGCCTGGATCCCTCCTGTCCTCTCTGCAGACCATTGTGCAAGGGCTGAGGGGCAGAAGCTCCCAGAGAGGAGCAGGGCAGGCCGGGGGGGCACCAGGGAAGCCCCAGCCCCGGGCATCGGGCACCTCCCTGGGGATGGGGATGGGACGTTGGCCCACAGGTGGGCCTGACTCAGCATAACCCATGGCCAGGCTGGACAGGGCTGTGGTGGGGCTGTAGACGTGTCCTGTGGCCTTGCTGGGGGCGGACTGATGGCCCTGGGGGCTGCAATGGGCCGTGGGCAGGGCGGGGGGAGCCCCGGGGGTGGACAGGGATGTTAAGGTCCATGAGTGCACTCTGGTGCTGACAGAAAACATGGCAGCCATTTTGGGGCAGTATCTGCTGCCCATTTTCTGTGGAAATTCTAGAGCCGCATGACATCACAAAAGAAGTTTCTCAAGTTCTTACATGACCTGAAATAAGAAGCTTGTTCTGAGCAAGAACATTGCTGGAGTAGGAGCAAACCCAGTCGGAAATAAATGCATTGCTATTTCTCCTGTGTAGCTGATTGAAAAAAAAATCATACTCCGAAAATCTATTGGTCCCCTGTTACCTGATCAAGCTCTCCCTGAGTTTTCCCTGTTGCTCACTGAAGGTGACTCTCCTAGCATAAGCATTAAAATTTATTGACTTCATCTTACAATTCTTCGGCAGACAAAGTTCCTGCTAAATTCAGCTACTGTTACTTTATTATTATCTACTAAACCGAGCCTCATCTGTTACTCTAGCTCCATGTTCAATATATGCATATGGCAAATACTCAAGAGGTTTTTGACATCACCTTCTAAAAACACTTCTGTCCACTTACCGCAACTTCCCACTTTGGAAAAACCTGAATTTTCAGTGAGCCAAACAGACTCAGAATTTCTTTGTGTGAGGATTCTCAGGGCCATTAAGCCAAATTTAAAATATGAATTTAAAGAAGGTGAATGTTATTGAATCCTTGATTGGGCATCCTTATTCAGAATTTAAGTGGTCTCAATTTGCTTTCACTTACTTCAGTATGAAAGTGAATTAAACTACTCACATGGGTTTAATGCCATTTAACTAACAAGTGTTCAACCCAAGTTCACATTAACTTTTAGAGTGTCTGTGTGTCAACAAACTGTGGCTTACAGGTAATATTTTTCATAGGTACAAGATGACTTTACTATATACAATAGAAAAAGTTCTTCTTAGTCTAATTTTTATTGCTTCAGTCATAAATGTACAGTTAGCTCTTCTTGGAAATAGAATATGTTTCCAGTAAGATTGGTTTACTAACTGAATGCCTGAGTGAAAGAACGTCTATGGGATTTTCCAGATAAAAGAAAGGAAATTCCAAGTCATATATATATATTTATAAACTCCTGTTCCAACCCCTGTCCTTCCATTTCTTCTGTTTTAGCCTGATTTTGAACATCTTAAGCTTTTTGTTCCACTCCCTATAGTGTCCCACGAGCAGACAGGAAGAAAGGGTACCTGCTGAATCCCTGCTATTTAAAATGAGCTAGCCTCTGAGAAGCTCTGTACAGTTCTTTACTCTTTTCAAGAGCTATTCCTATTTAAAGGATACAAGAACTCAGGCATTACACATTTATATATACAAATTTCACTCTTTTTCCTCAGCATGATGCATTTCTCTGTATGGCAAACTATATAAAGTTGCCCTTAGAAACTCTGTGAAATTCAGCGTAGATAAATTTCATATAATTTTAGTGGACCAAAAGTGTACATGGGGGGGTTGTTTTCTGCTGAAGCAGACAAGAAAGCTGAAATGAACTTGAAAGTGATATGGGCTCTTGGCTTCATGAAAGAAAATGAAACAAGATGTTTAGATTGTTCCCTCCTGAATTGCTGGGTGTCATGCTTGGGTCAATAAAGCTCACAGCCTGAGCTTTTCACAGCAGTCATGAATTTATGGTTAGGTCAGCAATGAGGTAGAGAGAAAGATTTTGTGGTTCTGAGCGAAGGGTGTTCAGTTTCAGATCCCTTCAGCCGTCCTACCCCTCTAGGCCCTGCAAGGAGACAGACTACCACTTGAATTGCACTCTGTGACCTGATACTTTAATGAGAGGGGCACTTCCCCTGTTTTTATTTTGGTCATTTCTTGGTTTGATATTGGTGGCACATATTTCAGTTCCACTTAGGAGACCAGCAAGAGCAAAGAGTGTTATAGAAGCAGCACTTGCAAAGCTCTTCCCTTCTCTGTATTTTAGCTGGCTTTCTCAAAGAAAATATTTTATGATGTCTGTAGCTTATGAACAAAAGATCTATAATACGCTTGTCAATAACCAGTTTCAGGTGGCTTCTCATGGATGGCGCTGCCTCTGCCTTATCTGTCCATAAAGCATCATTAGGAGCACAGGACTCAGAGTCCTTTGCCTCAGTCAACCTTGGAGTGCATAGTCGTGATGATGCTTGGGATGGGCTCACATTCATGATTAACTGAGCATGTAGACACATTGTGGACTGAGCTCAGGACTGTAACTTGCATGCCTGTGACTGAGCTCCCTTTCCCTTGGTCAAAGCTCACATGGTGGGAGTTCACTGGGGAAAGCACACAGAAAAAAAGATGGGGTTTGGCATGACCTTCAGCTCAAACTTTTATAGGCTCATAATTCCTTGACCACAATATAGTCATGTGGACTATCTGACATATAACCCAAAAAGTGTAATGGATTAACAGCCATGATTAGGGCTGAGATTTTCACAGGTCTCACCAGTAAATAGGTGTTAGATCTGAACCTCAAAGGAGTCCACATGCTTAACCTGTTCAGACACCTCAGCCAAGCATCTAAAAAAAGGTAGGGTAAGGTTAAGTTCATTTCAATTTGTTAAAGAAGAAGTTTAGTGACATATACAGTTCAGATGCACCTCCTGTACTTGAGTGATAGCACATGATAAGGTAAGAATTATTACAGCACGGGACTTCATAACTTAAAGATGAAGTGAGACCAAGTGGTGAAGTGACTGTCCTACCATAATGGACTAATAACAACAACAGGCAGGAATTAACCAGGCAACTTAACTCCATCAGTGGTCTGCATTGCTACTCCACAGCTGTAAAGACGGTATCTCACACCTCACCAGTTTAACAGCGTAGCTTCTTTCTTACTCCTTTGTGCAAATGTTGCGGACTGGAGCTGCTATGCACAGCCAAGAAATAGGTACTTCTTCTGGACTAAAGACTTGGGCTACAGGTTTGCTTCTGTCACTTGAATGAATGGAGACCAAGTGCTTCAGTGTTTCCCTTCTACTCTTTGTAGTGGGGCTGTGTAGTCAGCTTGGAGAGAGACACCCCAGACATAGACCCTCAGTTTTCTCCCTTTTTTTACAATCACTGTACTGCTTCCCTCTGATTATCCATGTGTGGATCCCCCATTGAGTTTTTAATTTGTATGATGGGGAGATTTTATCGCCTGCTTATTGTAGTTATTGTTGCTTAAAATAGGGAAAGAAAAGATCAAAACACCAGTGAAGAGTGCGATGCTGTGATCAGGATTCAAAGCACAAATAACGATGTATCATAAGCTTAATTACTAGTTTTTAATTATAGCACAGAAGAAGTGTTTTCCCTAAATAAACTGATTCCTAGAGCTTTACCTTGCTTGAAGGCTGAACTTTATGACAGTGCCAAAGAAAACAATTTGCCAAAGATCAATCTGATTTTGAATTGTACAGTCTACCCTGTCGTAATTACAACATCTGTGCAGACATATTATGGTGTTCAAAAAATACATAATTTATGTTTCCAGAAGCAGAACAGAACAAGCTTTGAAATTATAGAATCATAGAATGGTTTGGGTTGGAAGGGACCTTAAGCAGGTTTTGAGGCACAGCTGCGGTTTTAAAAGCTCTTGACCTGAGCTTTGNNNATAAGGTTTCCCCAGAGCCTTCTCTTCTCCAGGCTGAACAACCCCAGCTCTCTCAGAGATGTGTTCCAGCCCTCTGATTATATTTGTGGCCCTCCTCTGGACCCAATCTAACAGGTCCATGTCTTTCTTGTACTGGGGACTCCAGAACTGGATGCATTACTCCAGGTGGAGTCTCATAAGAGCAGAGTAGAGGGTCAGAATCACATCACTTGACCTGCTGGCCACACTTCTTTTTATGCAGCCCAGGATACGGTTGGCTTTCTGGGCTGCAAGAGCACATTGCTGGCTTGTATCCAATTTTTCATCCACCAGTATTATCAAGTCCTTCTCTGCAGGGCTGCTCTCAATCCATTCACCCCCCAGTCTGTATTGATATCAGGGATTGCCCTGACCCAGGTGCAGGACCTTGCACTTGGCCTTTTTGAACTTCATAAGGTTCTNATCATAGAATGGTTTGGGTTGGAAGGGACCTTTAAAGATCCAGTCCAACCCCCCTGCCATGGGCAGTGGTATCTTTCACTAGATCAGTTGCTCAAAGCCCTGTCCAGCCTGACCTTGAACACTTCCAGGACATCCACAACTTCTCTGGACAACCTCTTCCAGTATCTCACCACTGTTATTGTAAAAAATGTCTTCCTTATATCTAATCTAAATCCAGCTTCTTTCAGTTTAAAAACATTACTCCTTGTCCTGTCTCCATCTTTCTTATAAGCCCCCTTTA
>VYZW01032322.1:0-21367 GCA_013401315.1 Balaeniceps rex | reverse complement strand
GGTCTCCCTGAAGCCTTCTCTTCTCCAGGCTGAACAGCCCCAACTCTCTCAGCCTGTCCTCAAAGGAGAGGTGCTTCAGCCCTCGAATCATTTTTGTGGCCCTCCTCTGGACCCAATCTAACAGGTCCATGTCTTTCTTGTACTGGGGACTCCAGAACTGGATGCATTACTCCAGGTGGAGTCTCATAAGAGCAGAGTAGAGGGTCAGAATCACATCACTTGACCTGCTGGCCACACTTCTTTTTATGCAGCCCAGGATACGGTTGGCTTTCTGGGCTGCAAGAGCACATTGCTGGCTTGTATCCAATTTTTCATCCACCAGTATTATCAAGTCCTTCTCTGCAGGGCTGCTCTCAATCCATTCACCCCCCAGTCTGTATTGATATCAGGGATTGCCCTGACCCAGGTGCAGGACCTTGCACTTGGCCTTTTTGAACTTCATAAGGTTCTCACGGGCCCACTTCTCGAGCTTGTCCAGGTCCCTCTGGATGGCATCCCTTCCCTGAAGCAAATCAACTGCACCACTCAGCTTGGTGTCACCTGCAAACTTGCTGAGGGCGCGCTTGATCCCACTGCCTATGTCATTGACAAAGATATTAAATAGTTTTGGTCCTGGTACAGACCCTTGAGGGACACCACTAGTTATTGGTTTCCACTTGGACATTGAGCCATTGACTGTAACTCTTTGGATGCAGCCATTCAACTAATTCCTTATCCATCTAACAGTCCATCTGTTAAACTCATACCTCTCCAATTTAGCAGCAAGAACGTTGTGGGGGACCATATCAAAGGCCTTAGAGAAGTCCAGAGAGAAGACATCCATAGCTCTTCCCTTGTCCACTGATGCAGTCACTCCATTGTAGAAGGCCACTAGAAATGCTGATATCTATTTACCTCTTCAGTTGTTCTACCCCTAACTAGCAATAAAGGAAAGTGGAGAAGAGTATCCCCTTCAGGGAATCCTCTTTTACAACACAGAGAAACAAGAGAGGTAGTGAGGTGGCAGAGGGTTAGACTATGATTTTCCTGACCCAGTTCCTCTCTACAGCCAATGGGAGTTGAGTGCCTTAGTATGTTTTTGAAAATACAAGTAGTAGAGAAAAGCTACCACTGGAAGTTACTTCTGTCTGATGGAATTTCATTAATCTGTAGGAGAAATGTTCCAATTGACTTTCTAGAGGTTCAATTCTTTTGCCTATCAGAACAATTCCTTGGGAAAGCAGTGTGAAAGGGAGTAGTCTGCTTTACCTGCATATAAAGCCTTACCGTTATGACCACAGAGTAGAAGGTATGATTTTTAAAACATCAGTATTCCAGTGAAGGAGTTAGTGTAGACACTCTTACACCACCATGAGGTGTTTTTTAGCAGTAGCATTTCATCAAATGAGAAAAGGCTATACTTTTGTTTTGGTATCACTCTATCTACCCTAGAAGCCAGTTTTACTATTTTAAATATATCAGAAAAGTTCAACTTTTCAAGTTCAAACTTATAATGGAAGTGAAGGCAGAAATACCTCTGAACATGCCTTCTTAGATGTGTGACTCTGCCTGATAGATAGGTTTGGACAGTTACAAACTCCATCGCTTGTGTTCTGAGTTGTCTGGACAAGAGCTGTCGCCATTCTTGAAGCCAAAGAGCTACATTAGTGTTTCAGTATCCCAAGGTACCTTCCCCTGTTACCATGGCTAAATGCCTTCTGGATCAGAGCTGATTTGGATCTAGCCATGAGTAAAGCTTTCCCTCTATGAGCCCCATGCAAACATCCCACCACCATTCATTAAAGTGTATCCACAGCCCAGTGCTGAAGTATCATCACCTCTCCATATCTGCTTGACAGCCTGTTTTTGATCATGGTCACACAGGGAGTATACAGCAGAAGTATGACCCAAGCATCCTTCCTCCTGGAGTTTCTCACACTATGATAAAACACAGCTGTGCTGCTTTGCAAGGCTGTTTGGGAAAATGTATCTGTGTTGTAGCTGTCCTGAGTATTAGCAGACTATCCTATAGTGCCATCCTGAATAAGTTCAAGAAATATTACAGAAATTTCACTTAAAAACATTAAGAGAAATCCATGTGGTTTGCTTAACTGCCAACAACAGTCATTCCAGTTCTGGTGACAGAGCTCTTTGTATGTGACAAGTTAAAATTGGCTAAAGATGTGTGACAGCTGCTTGCGAACTCATTCAACCTGACAAAGCTCTTGAAGTAACTGCCTGTGTACACAGTGGTGAAGAGATTCACTGCGAAAGCAATCACTTTTAATTGTAAGAATTTCAGTGGGTCGTGATTTCATTTTGCACTGAGTCAGATTTTCTTAAATCAAGGACACATTACAGTTTAGGCTGCAAAGGTATTTCAGGTCTATCCCAGTTTTTCAACCAAAATATTTTCTGGCAAAATTCTTTCTCCAGTTGCAATATTCTTCTAAAATGTAAGCAAAAATATATATACAATTTGTAAATCATTTTATCTTTTATACTCAGTCCATTTGCCTAAGCTTTGATACTGGAATTTTTACATGTATCTAAGGTGGCCAGATGCACATGTCATGAAATTTTAATGGAAGGTTGATGCCTAAGAGTATTTTTACATTGCTTTCCCTTTACACAACAAATTTTTCATTTGCTCTCTCCAAGGCAGAGAGGAATGTTGTTGCCTCATTATGTCATTCAGCAATGTCTGCCTGCTCTACCCAAGACACCAGGTGGATTTTGCAGTTTGAACTCCATGTTCCCATGGTATGTGACCTACCTGGGTTTGCTAGTGTTCATCTACAGTCATGTCTTTAACTGCAGTACTGATAATTATAAGGTCTTTAAGACTTGTTTCAGAAACTTGGATGTGGGTTTAATTATTGCTAACAGACTGTGAATTTGTCTTGGTGAAGTTCAGGAACTTTGAACTTGGAATCTCTGGAACAAAAACATGAAATAATATTGTTTTGGGCTCTTATCATTCAGATTAGCATAAAGTTGAATTATCTATAAATCAGGTGCAGAGAGAGATACTCTGCAGAGTAACATACTCTGAATTTATTTTTGTGATTAATCACAGCAAAAATGCTAGTGATTTTAGGAAATACACAGATGTACACATACAAACTAATAGGTGGAGAAAGTCTTGGGAACAGTAGAGACTGGCATGTGCCAATCAATACATAAAACATCATAACTAGTAATAAAAAAAGAAGTAGTCAAATGCAATGGTGAGATGTAACAGATGGATCATAGAAGTATTAGTGATTGTTCAAGATGCTGGAGAAAGCACATCTAAAATATTACAGATTTTTCTGGTTATTTTTAAAACAGTTGAATCAAAATCCGGATCAGAAACATAACAGCTACTGGGATGATCAATAGAATGGAGAGCCTTTTTATAAAAAGTTACTAAAAAAGCTTTGCTTGTTTAGTCTGTCAGATGAAGTCTCAGAGAGGATATGACTGCTCTATAAAGATCCTTGATGGGTAAGCATCAGGAAGGGAAAAACTATTTATGGTAAAGGACAGTGCTGACACAAGAATAAATGCATATAAACTAGCTATGAATGCAATTAGGCTGGATATGAGGACTCTTGTGTTCCCTTTTTGTTATGCATAGGCATATGTGTGATTTACAAACTGTGTAGTTTGCACTAATGTTTCTTTCTGCATTTTAAACATTTTAAAGTCATTATCCACATGTAATTTTAATCCATTACTACTATGCCTGTATGGTACCTTTCAAACTGAGTAGGATTCATTTTGACACAGTAAAAGTGATTAGTCATCAAAATAATTTTATGAAATAACTAACCAAATGGGATGATGTGACTAGCACATTATCACCTTCCATTTGAAAGTCAAAGCTCACCTGTCACAACAGAGGAAACACAGAGACAGGAAAATTTGAGCTATAGAAAACATCTTCTGATCAATGTTATGGTGAAAGACTAGATGCTCATATTCAATTAACATATAACACCCATTCCCCTCCACTAAAAATATTTTGGATGCTAAAAAATCAGAGCACAGCAATTCCTTGTAGAATTAATGATAACTTTCTGAATATACATCAGGACAAGAAAATCAATATTTTTTCCTGAAATCTGTGATAATTAGGTGGATAGTTGAGGAGGCAGAAAGGTTGAGACTACATTTAATAAACAACCTGATGTGCTTTTCTATCAACAAAGACATCAACTACTGTGTGCATCTTTGACCTTGTAGAAATAGGTTTTCATGTTCCTGTTTATTATGTATGTATTGAAATCTAAGATTAATCAAGAATTCCATCTTTAAAGCTTTTAATTAATCTCTAAATTTCTCTGAAAGAAAAAACCCCACACCTTCAGTGGTGTTATCTGCATTGTTCTTTCTCCAATTCTCACCTCAGTAATCCTACTTCACTACAGAAAGTAAAAAACACGTCATTATTGGAACTTATCTGGATTTCACACCTAACTGTGTAGTTGAGAAAATTACATAGATCTCCAGTTGTTTTGATTTAAATTACAATAAAAATATCAATACAAAACCTCTATGGATTTTAATTTAATAGACCTGTAATTACAGTCATTGTTTTTACACAGACTCAAACAAACAAAAAAAACCAGGTACAAGTAAAGGCTTCAGTCATCCAGCCAATAAGGAAAAGCAACAGAAGAAGCTCTACTTTGCCTTTCCTTCTGACCAAAACTTCAAGCTTTCCCCCAGAGCTGTCAGATCAATAACTTCTGCATGCGTGAGAAGATCTCGTAGCAGCTCTGTGACGTTGGTTCCATGCTTCATGGGAAATGACCTTCTGATGGTGCCCTTTCCCTTAAAATAAAAGGTGATCAGTTTGATCAGTCACTCAGCTAATCTCACCCCTGTAAGTACATCCAAAGGAAATAAAATGTTCTTCAAACAGGTGTGTTCTGTGCTATCAAGAAATGCATGGCTCACAGCTCCACACCTTGGAAACAGTTGGAAGACCATGAGGCAGCTAGCACAGGCTTTGCAGGCAAAGGCACACTGGACTCTGTAAGCCCCAATGCAGTTTTTCCAGCATCATTGTACTGTGGTGGAGCCTCGTGTTTTGGTAGTCTAATTTGAAGGTGTCCATGGCTGAGATAAAGATAGCATGGTCATATCTAAAATGAGTACTTGCCTGTTACCTGTGCCAAGATAGCAAAATGGACTCTGTACCCAGATCAGTGAAGAGCATGTGCCAACGGACAGTGTCTAAAGACAACCTTGGTATGCATCCTCCTGTGTTTAAGAAGGGCCACAAGCTTTAAGTCAAAGAGGCTGAAATTGCATCACAATCTGCTTCTCCAAATATACTCAAGTGAGATTCAGCCAGTTCTCTAATTCTTGCCTATTTCTTGCACAGATATTGGCTGAGACCTGACCCACATCAATGAAATGGGATGGAACATACAATTTTATTGAACGAAGACTTTATAGCAGATGCTGCACCCTAGGCCTGCTGCACAGCCCCCATAGCCATGATGAGTAAATGAGCAGCTGAGTTACCCTACCTTCACTTCTGCTTGATGGTGAGACTATTGTTTGAAACCTCAGTGTATTCGCAAGCCTGTTGAGAATAAGAGTGATGCTGTGTTTAAGAGTTTTTACAGAAACTGTGGTTTCAAAAAGCTTCAGTGCTTTGTATTCATTATCTCATTTTCCATATTATTAATTGTTTCTCAGTTTCCTTTTTTTTTTCATAGAATCATAGAATGGTTTGGGTTGGAAGGGACCTTAAAGATCATCCAGTTCCAACCCCCTGCCATAGGCAGGGACACCTTCCACTAGGTCAGGTTGCTCAAAGCCCCATCCAACCTGGCCTTGAACACTTCCAGGGATGGGCCATCCAGAACTTCTCTGGACAACCTCTTCCAGTGCCTCACCACCCTCATAGTGAAGAATTTCTTCCTTATATCTAGTCTAAATCTCCCCTCTTTTAGTTTAAAACCATTACCCCTTGTCCTATCACTACAGGCCCTGTTAAAAAATTTGTCCCCATCTTTCTTATAGGCCTTCTTTGTGTACTGAAAGGCTGCCATAAGGTCTCCCTGCAGCCTTCTCTTCTCCAGGCTGAACAACCCCAACTCTCTCAGCCTGTCTTCATAGGAGAGGTGTTCCATTCCTCTGATACCCCTTTTTATGGCCCTCCCCTGGACTTGCTCTAACAGGTCCATGTCCTTCTTATGTTGGGGGCCTCAGAGCTGAATGCAGTACTCCAGGTGGGGTCTCACGAGAGCCGAGTAGAGGGGCAGAATCACCTCCCTCGACCTGCTGGTCACGCTTCTTTTGATGCAGCCCAGGATACGGTTGGCTTTCTGGGCTCAAGCACACATTGCCAAGTCATGTTGAGCTTCTCATCAACCAACACCTCCAAGTCCTTGTCCTCAGGGCTGCTCTCAATCCATTCTCTGCCCAGCCTGTATTTGCACTTGGGATTGCCCTGACGCATGTGCAGGACTTTGTACTTAGCCTTGTTGTACTTCATGAGGTTCGCACAACTCCACCTCTCAAGCCTGTCCAGATCCCTCTGGAAGGCATCCTTTCCCTCCAGCGTGTTGACTGCACCACTCAGCTTGGTGTCGTCAGCAAACTCGCTGAGGGTGCACTCAATCCCACTGTCCACATTGCTGAGAAAGATGTTAAACAGCGCTGGTCCCAGTACAGACTCCTGAGGAATGCCACTCGTCACTGGTCTCCACTTGGACATCTAGCCGTTGACCACAACTCTTTGAATGTGACTATCCAGCCAATTCCTTATCCACCGAGTAGTCCATCTGTCAAATCTGTGTCTCTCCACTTTAGAGACAAGGATGTCATGCGGGACAGTGCCAAATGCTTTACACAAGTCCAGGTAGATGACATCAGTCGATCTTCCCTCATCCACCAATGCTGTAACCCTGTTGTAGTAGGCCACCAAATTTCTCAGGCACGATTTGCCCTTAGTGATGCCATGTTGGCTGTCACCAATCACCTCCTTATTTGCCATGTGCCTTAGCATATTTTCCAGAATGATCCACTCCATGACCTTGCCGGGCACAGAGGTGAGACTGACTGGCCTCTAGTTCCTGGGGTCTTCCTTTTTTCCCTTTTTAAAAATGGGGGTTACATTTCCCCTTTTCCAGTCAGTGGGAACTTTGCTGGACTGCCACGACTTCTCAAATGTGATGGATAGTGGCTTAACAACTTCATCCGCCAGTTCCCTCAGGACCTGCGGATGCATCTCATCAGGTCCCATGGACTCGTGCACTTTCAGGTTCCTTAGATGGTCTTGAACATGATCTTCTCCTATAGTGGGTGGTTCTTCATTTTCCCAGTCCCTGCCTTTGCCTTCTGCTACTTGGGTGGTATGGCTTGAGTACTTGCCAGTGAAGACTGAGGCAAAAAAGTCATTGAGTACCTCAGCATTCTCCATATCTTGGGTAACCAGGTCTCCCATTTCCCTCTGGAGAGGGCCCACATTTTCCCTAGTCTTCCTTTTATCACTGATGTACCTATAGAAGCTTTTCTTGTTGCCCTTGACTTCCCTGGCCAGATTTAATTCTATCAGGCTTTAGCTTTCCTAACCTGATCCCTGGCTGCTTGGACAATTTCTCTGTATTCCTCCCAGGCTACCTGTCCTTGCTTACACCCTCTGTAGGTGGGTTTTAGTTTGTCCAGGAGTTTGTCCTGTAAATTATCTGATAAAACTGAAGGAGTACTGGTAACGACCTCCATTGTGTGAAAACCTAAAAGAACAACACATTATACTTTAAATGTTATCTTAGCTGAGGATTCAGCAGCGCTGGCTTCCATCTCACATAGTCTTGGTGTCTGAATGTGGTTTTGTTTTTAATCAAAATAAACTTGTGATCAGTGCTAATTTATTGATGAGATTAAGACTCAGAAAGCACTCTAGAGACAGATACAATAAATTAAAGCTGATTTTAAAGATGATTTAACAAAGATGGGTCCAATTTTAAGACTGTTAGCTTTACACAGTTGAAAGCTTCACCGATTGCATTAAAATGGCTTCAGACATGTGGTGTCAGATCAGACAGAGTCACAAATAAACCATTTTTCTCCATCAGAAAACACATTTCATGAAATTTTCAGGACATCATTCATTATACATTTCCTTTTGGTGCCTCCTTGAAATGCTCCACTTCAGACACTGAAAACACAATCAAGATCACATAATCTCAGAAGTATTTTCTTCCTGAATGTACAGTCCCTGATTGTGCCCCAGATAATGAGCATATTAGTTTTATTTATTGATGTGGTCCTAAGCTGTGTAAGTAAAGTTATAAATGAAGCTGAAAAACGCTGACATGAGGGAAGGTAGAAATCCATTGCTATTCTACAAACCCTAAATTCTAAACATTTAAGTTGTCTTGCTGTGCTCCTGATTGAATACTTTTTTATAATTTCAGTCTTGAGGAATTTAGTGGGTTGAAGCAGAGTAGCTGCTTTTGTAAAACATTAGAGGCAATGATTTATATCAACAGAAGAGTCCTTTTCCTGTTGTGTATAAATGCCACATGTTCCTATGTCCCTGAAGAAGACATTGCTCATGCATCAACATGGCCAACATTTTATATTATGGACTTTCTTCCAACAGTTTGTGCAGGTAAATCAAAAGCAGATGAAATTCTAAGCACATCTAGCTGCCTCTGATTAAACATTATTTCATATTTCTCAGCACTTTGTAAGATCAAGAACATAGAGCATCAAAACTGACTCTGGCATGAAGAGTCAGAAATGGCCATAATGTAAGACACCATGGAAAGTTTTTCTGCCTCAAGACCCTTCTGGAATCTGCAGTCATTTGAATCTTCTACAGCAGCATGAGATTGAATCATGAGTTGGTTTTGCTGCATGCCAAGGACTTCTGGTCTAGTTGTTATTAAGGTCTGTAGCTAGCTGATCTCCAGTATGCAATAGATAAAATACATCCCTCTCCTCTTGAAAAATAATATCAGTTACAGTATTGATTTTCATCTAGCACTGTTGTATTGATAAAACACAATGTTTCCAAACAAGCTCTGCTATGCTCTAATTGGCGTATAGAACCAAAATCTTTGAATTAGAGTTCATTAAAGCCAGTCAGTTGTTTCTGCACTGCAATAATGAAAGTTTATTTTTTAAAAGACTATTTACATTCCTGTCTCAAACTCAGTAGGGCAATAATCCCACACATGTTGCAGCCTCCACATACTGAGCACAAGATTAATAGTAATGACTTTATTCTAGCACCAGATTATCTCTGTTAATACTCAGAAGTCTACTGAATTACAGTTCATGCTGTGCCACAACAGAGAGACTTCACTGCTGTTCTGGATAAGGATCATCCTCTTCATCGATTTCAGCATGGCAGACTGAAGATATTCGCTGATTCCCATACCTTGTCTGGTATGGTATGATTTTGGTTGTGTATCAATAGACTGACTGTAGACACTCCTTTTCTTTAGAAGTGGTTGTTAAGTAACAGGTTGTTGGGTTTTGGTTGTTTTGTTTGGTTTGTTTTTTTTTTTTAGTCGTCTTAAAAGCCTACATTGCTTTGTCATCAAAATTGTCACCAAGTAATAAGAAATCCTTAGGGAATAGTATTATATGACAATGATCACAGTGCTACTTGTGCCAATCAAAACCATATGCATGAAATTCAGCTCTACCAAGACATTTAAATCTAAGCGTATATATGTAGATGTCTATATGACAGCTATTGCATCTAAGCTCCCTTATATAATGGTTATAATCGTTAGAGACCTACTCAATTCTGGGAACAGAGCTCATACAACAGTTCACCTTACATGGACAGTGGTACCTAAGGCTTGGTTCTATTGTCCAAATACAGGCAGAAGGGTGCTGGGTTCCTCTATCATGTCTGCCACTGCTGTGTGGATGTCTCAGATACCCCAGGGTATCTCATCATTAGACACTTATGTTTAGGCAGCTGAATACCACTGACAGTGTCTGGTCTGCTTTTATAACCTTCCCAGTCAGTAGTGCTGTCATGAGCATAGAAATTATCCAGGTGAAACTGTTCAGAGCTGGAGTCTCTAGAGATCTCAGAGATAATATCTATGAAAAGTCATTATTGAACTACATCAGAACATGCCATATTATTCAGCAGAAATGTGCTTTGGAAAACAAACGGTACCCTTGTATCTTCTTAAGGGCAGAAGGATATTTATATTCTTATGTAAGAATTAAGATGGGAGAAAGCAGGGGGGAGAGAGAGAATGGAGGAGGTGGAGTGAGAAGGAAGGAAAAAAAGGAAAACAGAATGGAAGCAGAAGTGACTAAATATGACTCAAATGACTCTACAGGAAAATGAAGCTGCTTTTCCTTTCATTTTGCTTTTTAGATAGGTTGTGATTGTTGTTCACTTAATATTTTAGGTAGATGGATTCTGCTAGAGTTTGTTCCTGTTCTTCCAGCTCTAACTTGGAGTTACAAAAATAATACTAGGAGCCATAAAAAAGTTTGCAAATGGTGACATATACAATGCTTGTTGTGGACCACTTATTTTGCTGCATACATAAAAGCTAAGCTCCGAAGAGAGAACCTGGCCTTAAATGCAATATCCTGATCCCACTGCAATCAGTTGTGAATCTCCCCTGGATTTCATTGGGTTTGGATTTCTCAAGGATTTGACCTTGAGAAAATAGCTCTGTTTGAAAAGAAGTCCATCACTTAATACAGTATTTTATTTGAAAAATATGTGCTGTATTCATACCCCCCAAAAGAAAAGCAAAGGTTTTTTGCTTGGCATAATGTTTCACATGCATATCCACATGGGAAAAAACACTTAGGAGCTGTGAATCACATTTTGAATCAAAGCCTTTAAAAGGTGGGGGAAGGCTGAGCCTTCCTGGACCTGCTGCTAGCAGTTCTGCTATTTCTGTAAAGTGTAATTTGTTGTGGCACCAGCAGCACGAGAGCCGGATGTCAGTGCTGGCAAAGGAGTTCCTGTTGTGCCTTACAACTGGCTAAGCATCTGAAGGGCAAAAGGAATCTTTTTGCTTCAAATATCAAACATTTATTTTAAACTTTAAACACAGAAGCTGTTCTAGAAAGGTGTTAAAATGGTGGAAGCATGGTTTATAGTCTGTCACTGGGGAACCATGTTACTTTCCTGTAGTACGGTACGGTCAGGATAAATAAGAATGCTTTGCTATTTCAGTTCTTTGTGAAGCAATTTTTAGGGCCATCAATTGCCTTGGTGATATTCTGTTTGTGCTGTCTGTAGGAAAAAGGGTACCTTTGCATGAAATACTAGATGACCAAAGGCGAACCACAAAAATAAATCAAGGGGCTGGGGGGAATTTGAAGAAGGATTTAGAAAGGGAAATCTGTGTATTTAACTTAAGAGGTGATGAAACATTAATCCAATTTATAAATATTTGATGAGTGGATTTTTGAGGTAGGGGAGTGTTCAGGACAGTGCTCAGCAGAACAGCTGAGAACAGATAGAGTTGTGCAAAGAAGGAAAGGGGTGGGATAAAACATGAAAAAGGAAAACTTCCTCTGAGTGAGAAGTATTGGTCTATAGAATAGTCTCCAATGACAGTGATAGAGATACTACTATTTTGAACTCTATATTAACATTACTTTATATTACAGTAGTGAGCAGACTCTAAATGAGACCAAGGTCTTTTTTATACTAAACCATAGCTGAGAGCAAAATACATCGTGAGATAATCCCTGCCTTGGAAATCTAATGAGATTGATAAGGCAGATAAAAAATGAGAAGAAAAGTAAAGGCAGCAGAACTTTCCTAAGGTTACAACCCAAGTCAGCAATGGATTTATTTATTTATTACTAATTTATCTAATGAGATAAAACATGGACTTTAAAATCATAGCCATGCACTAAGAGAAGATGAGCTGATCCACCCTTTCACCTGAAAAACTCTCCCATTTGCTATAATTACCTCACATGAACAAGCAGAGAAAAGTCCCTCTAGTAAGGATTACATCACTCTAGTCAAGGCACTGCAATAACCTCCAGTTTTATGAAGATTATCATGCCTTTAATATGTGTACACTTATTTGGGAAGTTCTTACGAAGCTTAAAAATTTTTAGGAAACCTGGGAAGCCTTAATAGTCCTGCATATCTCTGTGGTTGCAGAGAGAAAGGCTCTGTCTGGCAGGGGTGCCATGTTTGACAATTAGAATTACCAGAAAACGGAAGATTTACATACTGACTCTGGACTCCTAGAAACAGTATTTATTACATTGCTTACATTCTTCCATTTCTAGAGCACCTGCTGATTTGCTGTTTTTCCCTTTCCTCCTTTTTTTAGCTTTCACACCTGACATAAAGCCATTTTGTTTCCACTTTTGATTACTTTTTTTTTCCTCCTTTCTCTAGCTGCAGGCTCCTGTGATGCTGGTGAATCCTGCAGCACCTCTTCTCAGAGGAGACCAGGATTCAGCATGAGAAGACATGGACATCCCTGCAGTTTGGCAGCTGACAGCAACCACAGCATGTGCTGTCTGCCTAAGTTCTCTCCAGTTCTGATTTGGGGCTACATTTAGCAGTGATCAATTTTTGCTAATTGTAGTTCAGGCATTTAAAAACCACCTGGCATTAGTAATCATAAATGCTAGTCTTTTATTTCCTTTTTAGTGCTTGTGGCTTTAGTTTTAACATTTTCCAGCTCTTCATGCAACAAAGAAATATTCACATTATGAAAAATGTAAAGTCACAGGAGAGCTAGGACTTTCAGGATAATCCCCAAAAGCTACAAAACTGCATGATAAGACCCAAGGAGCTGGTGACACAGAGCAGAGTGCAGAAGAACCAGCAGCCAATACTGCAGCTCCAGCTGCATGCACTTGAGGGCTGGAGTTCAGGGAGATTAATCCCTCGTGAGAAACACATGCCCTTTATTCTTTCTGTGAGTGGTTGGGCCTAATACGATATACTGCCATCTCTAAAAAGACAGCAAATGTACAGAAGGGAAGTTAAAGAGCACTCACATGCCTGTGCATAAAAGTTGCAGCTGATATGCCTGCCGTACCTTAAGTCCAGCTGGCTTAGATATCAATAGCAGAATACTCACAGCAATGCAATCTTTGGCAAATGGTTATATAGCTGCACTGAAGTCTCAGGCATCATTGCTCTTGGTACCTAAGACAGTGAACTTAGAGCTAATTATCTCTCTCTGTGATATAATCACACTCTGGCTGAAAGAAGTCATCCATCAGAAGATGCTCAGCATGTCACACGAATCTTCAGTGGACCATTCAAAATGCCGCCCACTGTTCTACCAGACACCTGCTCCTCCTCACTGGTCTGAACTAGGATCCATGGGCATCAGGGAGGCTGAGGTGGGACGCCCTTCTCCCCCACCCCCCCAACTGTGTTTAGGATGGAAATTCCACATTGCTGTTGTATGCTTCATGGGGCAGTGGTGTGCAACCCTGTGAGAGGGAACACTGGGGAAGGACGGGCGGCAATTCCAGTATAGCATCCTTTGCACTGTAGCTGTGCGGAAAATATCCTTTTTGCGTCGTTCACCAAAATGCAGAAAACTTGTAAAATATGCTGCTGTCTCAAGATTATTTATGTGTAAACTCAGAAGGAATGTGACGAGCCCCACTGGGAAAGAGCAAAACTAGGTAAACAGGCAACACCACTGGAGATGAAATTGAACTTTGACAAGTGCAATATAATGCACATTGAAAGGAATGATTTAAGTTATAAGTACACACAGATGGTTCCTGAATTAGCTGCAGTCTCATCTAATAAAGAATTGGATTTTGCAGCAAACAGCTCCCAGTCTGCTCAGAGAATGGGAAACCAAAAGCTTTTAGGTACATTAAGGAAGAAAGAAAATGATGTGTTCAAAATCAGTGCTTGTACATACATGTAGACATATGGCAATGATTTCTAAAGTGTTTAAATAACTTAGATCCATAATCAGGCTATTTTGTTGCATCACCTAAAGTGAGATTAGAAAGTCTGTAGGTAATTAATTTCATGGGAATAAGAGAGAACTGTTACTTGCCAAGGTCTGTAAGCAACAAAGTGCTTTCCTCCAGCCCCCGTTGGCTGAAAACGCATTGAAGACCAGATCGCGTTTTATGGGTAAGCATTGCTACCTCTGTCTCCCACGTTTGGAGAAAACCAATTTAAATTAATGGGCTGGTATTGTAAGTCTGATCTTTGGGTTGCCCTATGAAGGCCTGTGTCTGGGTACGGTTCAGACCACTCCCTTCTTGGGCTCCCTTTTGCGCTGGTTCTAGGCAGCTCCTTGCTGGGTGTGTGGGAAGCTGAATTGCCCTGTTAGGAAATATGTGCTTTATATAAGCTAGAGAGACAGGTGCCATCTTAAAACTTTTAGGAATTTCCTTCTGAGAGGTATCTCCCTGTGTTTGGATAGGGATCCTGAGTATTTAAGGCAGATGCAATGAATCAGTCTTTTGGACCAAATACTTCTTGTTTATAGATCTGTAGACAGTAATTTGAACACTACAGATCTGGTTCACATGCTACTGAATCAGCAAGGGGTATGTGGCTCAGTATCCCTGAAGATCTGAACCTGGTAAAAACCCTGAGTCATGAGTTTTAACTAAGATTTTTTTAAGACTGGAATTCTCCTCAAGGAAACACATTTCATATGATCAGAGCTACTGCTAAAGCAGAAAAGTTGTGGCCAGTGAATGGCTGCAGATACTTAAATCCTTGATATAGCTGGAATATTAACAGAAGACCGTCATGGCTCAAGAACAAATGACAAATATGACTCATTACAACTGAGAGATCAGCTTTAAGCAAAAATCCATTCAAATCAATAATCAGAAATAAAACCAGAGCAGAGAATGTATGAAAATTCTATGATGCTATGAAAATAATTGCTACCATGCAGCACATGCATAAGGTATGTGCTCCCCTTCTGAAATCACAGGTTTCTTTTTGTAAGTGCTTCAAATCGGCAAGGTTAATCTGTAGCAAACTGTGACTAATGGCCTTCAAACAGGAATAATTAGACAAAATAATAGTAAGTTGCACCATAGGTCATTATTTGAAAAATAACTTAAAACCCCACCACATCTAAATTCCCTCACTAGTGCATTTACTACCCAGTAATTCTCAAGTAAGCTGAGTTAATGTTCCAATAAACCATTCAGACACAGTGAAGCTGAAAAGTGTACACAGCACAAAGCATTTTTTAAATAGTCAAAAATGGTATTGCATACAATTAAAAATGGGAGATGTAATTTAACTGTGCATACAGATATCGTATCTGGTAGCAGAAACTTGCATCTGTACAGCTAAAGTCCATGAAGGCCAAAAACCCATCAGTAACACCATTTGGCATGGCAGCTCCATGCTATTGTGCATGGAAATGAGCTTCATTGGCAAAGCTATGTGGTGCTTGTTCAGTAATCTCACATTTTGATGGCATCGTGATGTGACTTCTCAGGAGCCTCAGTGGACTTGCTTTGATATTTTAATGAGATTATATATTAGGACAGCTATCTGCTTACCTAGAAATAACTATGTATGCTGCTTTCTGCCCATCACAATAGTGCCTTCGTTCCTTCACATTTGCAGTAAAACTTCTTTCCAATGTAATCTCAAGGAACAGTGATTTTATATTAACTTAAATGGGGCCTGCTAAATATATATGAATACTGTTCTGCCTCCCCAGGCCTGTGTGTTAATCGCAGCATGACTGCAAATATAGATCAAGAAATAAAACTATAAAGTTGTATGTAATAAAATGGGTGGGGATAAAAATGTTGCTATCCTTTACTCATGTGTTTCCTGCTGTATATCAGCTGGCAAAACTTGCATAAACCAGATAGTTGAAAGTAATATGAGCCTGAATATTTCATTTTATTCATTAATTCACATACACATTAAAAAAAAAGCATATGTCGAAACCCAAGATATTGCTAAAAACACAGAAAAATGAATACCAAAACTTAGCAAAAGCTCAGCTCAATGTACTTTCTTACCAGCAAGCTCAGCAATTCCAGAGCTCAAATACACTATTGCTTCCAACATTTCCCACCCTCCTAATTTCCCTCCCCTATTTAAAAAAGCCTTGGGACAGAAAATGAGGTTTGCAGCCCTGCAGGTCACCAGGCCCAGCGTGAGCCAGAGAGGGAGTTGCTGGGTGGTGGGGCTCCTACAGGGAATGTCCAGGCAGCTGCTTCTCACCCATGCCTGGGAAATGATAAACACAGGGTAGGCTTCTGTTACTAATGCAAAAAGGCACAGTCTTGCTCACAAAAATAGTCCTTAGCTTGAACAGTTGCAACTTGACTTTGGAAATAGGATTTTTGAGTGAATGAGTTCTGATGGGTTTTGGAAGAAAACTAAGGGAGCAAAAACATTTTCTGCAAGCCCTGTTCTTGGGAGGGTTTTGCCTCCATAGCAGGTCAGCACATAGACACCATGTTGGGGGGTTATGCAGGGTGACTATATCCCAGTGCAATGCTGTCAATATGAATCTATAATAAAGCAGGAGCGAAACACAGCCCACGCATTTGGTTGCTCTCACATTCCTGGCATGTCATGGCCAAACGCAAACAGGCAGCCGTTTGTTTTCCCTGTCCTCAGAGCCAGGTGACTGCAGGGTTGCTCTGATCTGGTGGCCACGGGCTGCATAGGTGTCCAGCTGTGCGTCTAAATGGTTTCTGGACCAGAGCTGGTTTGTGCTGCCCTTGGCAGTGAGTGCAGACACTATCATGGTACCATCAGTGCCTGCCTCAGTCTCTCACTTCTCTTTTACCAATACAGATGTGGAAAGGCTACAGTGTGCTCCCCTCTGAACCTTGGTTGCCAAATACTCTGTCATCTGAAGCTAGTTTTTCCTGGTTCACAGCCTTGCTTTTTGGTTACCTTCATTCCTCCCAGAGAGAAGGGGGAGTCAGCAACCATCCCACTTGCTACCTTTGAAAGTGCAGTGCTACAGCAGAGACATCCCCTGAGCACTCCAGCACTCCCGGGCTAGGGCCACGCACAGCCCGGTTCCAGAGGTTAACTCTGTTTGTTAAATGAAGTGTTACAAAGGAGCAAAATATATTATCTGACATGGCAAAAAATAAAGTGGGCTTTTCCAAGGTTAAATGATGTAAACTGGGGACAGTATACGTTAAATACACAGATGGGTCTATGAGGAACTGCAGGACAGAGAGTTTTGACAATCTGTATAAAAGCTTTCATCTAGAAATGAGAATGTGTGATTGCATATAGTTGGCTGAGCATAAAACCTCAGCAGCCGCAGCACTTGCAGTGGCACTTAAAGGCAAACCATCATATCTGAATAAGAAAACTGCTTAAAATAGACTTACCTATATAAGCTAGAACATGACAGTCTGGGGGAAAAAAAAGAAAACCCAAACCAACTCAACACAATGCCAGTATAAATACAATTTAGTCCATGTTTTAGATTAATAAATGCAACAATTTATAAATTGGTCCTTTGATACAAAGCAGTATTTAGAGAAAAAGAATTTAAAATAATGCTACAGTTAAATACATCTCTAACCTTTAAAGTTGCATAACAATGAATGAACACACTTGATAACATGGAATAAGCCAAATTTATCCTTTAGCAAGTTTAAGGAAGCTACATCAAGGTTGATGTGAGAAAAGGAGATTGGGGTTCCTGTTTCGTGTGATTGGTTTACATGATTACCATTTTTTTTCCCTGGATAATCTTTGAGGATGGAAAGGTTTGCCTGAATCCCATGGCATGAAAACACTGTGTGCAGCTCAGAGCTGCCCACTGGTATGTAGCTGAGGCACTGTTACTCATTTCTTTAAATGCACCCTCAGAAATATGCACTGCCAAGATTGTTCTATTTAATGTCTTTCAACAGGGCTGTGCAAGTCTTCAAAAAAATGTTTATAATAATAAGGAATCCATCTCCAGCTACGTGGTGTGGAGAAAAGAAATCTTATCCTCTTCTGCTTCCGTTGGTAACCCTGGATTTCGCTTCCTGGATGCTCCCAGATTATTGCCTTTAGTATTGATGTCATTTAACACACTCAGGCTACCAGCAGATTTTGGTTCTTTACATGCCAAGTCAAATAAATTCAGCTACTATGCCCAAAATATAAAACTACTTGTACATTTGTCATCAAATAGCACTTCTGGGATCCATTAATATGGAATACGATTCTCTTCTCCATTAATGCTGAAGGGCTTATTAGAAATTGAACTCATACAGTAACAGACACTGGACTTTTCCTTTGAAAAAGAAAGTTTATTATTAAGACCTTCACATTAGAAGCTAAAAGTATTTATAATATACTTTGGGTTCACACTCTTATAAAATTTTCCTGAAATGCTGACACAGAACATCTCATCCAGAAATGCAACTTAGCTAATCAAGAAATAAGATAGCATTCACTCTCTTTTTTACAGATGAGTTTTAATTGCTGATCGCTTTTGGATTTCCTTTTTCACCTCAGATTATTTATGCTTTGAATTTTGTTACATTTTTATAAAGTTGTTAGGGTTTTTTTTTCCTGCTTTAGTTCCACTAACTGTGAGCTGGAATGTGAACTACTTAAGGACAAACATTTACTTTGCTTTTGAAAAGTTTCTCAAGGAGAAAAAATGTTATACAGATGTTAGCAGAGAAAGGATATTGAAAAAACATAAGAAAAGGTGTCATTATATCAAACATGAACATTGTGTTAAAGAGATAACTGTCAAATAAATTCAGGATTTATTTCTGATGCTAAAAATTGAACAAAAAAATACAAAGCACTAGCTTCAGGATAGATTTTAACATTTACGTTATTTTTGAAATGTAATCAAGAAGTGCATAAAAAATGTGGAGAAAACTTCAGAATTTTACAGGCGGTTCATCAAAATGCTGATACAAAAAATTTCCAACACTATTGTGTGTGACATACCATAAAGATAGTGAAGCAGAACAGTTGATATGCATTCATAAAAATGAGAGGACTTTTAACAAAGGTTATAGAAGTCTCACGAAGAATAGAGAATGAACCTGAATAATGGCAATGATGACACATTCACAACAAAGCAAGGACAGTAATCGAATAGAGCAGTGGCTTTTAAAGGTAATACCGTTTATAAGTTTAGCTGAATGGCATGAAGTTGAATATATGGCATTGCTGATATTAGTTTAATTCAGCTTCTTGCAGGATTATCCCAGATCTGACTGGTAGGTATAGGAAAACCAATATTTATCATGTGAAATAAAATTAATGAGGTGATTGACTTGAACAGCTGAGTTCTGCTGTAAGGTTCAACCATGTAGAAATGTAATGACTCTGGGACTCCAGTTGACTAGACGCTGAGATGCTGCAGTTCTTTCCAAGGTGCTGGTTTATAAGGGGCCAATGGACTTTGTATGCTGTAACATCTGTGAACAGCCTTTTAGTAGCTCTGTGAAGTGCTGATATCTTAGTGAAACCAGTGAGAAGCCCCCTCTATAGTACCTTACACACACACGAACAATATTTTTGTTATCAAAGTCTGGGAGTTAGAGTCCCTATGTGTAATGCTGCACAGTTTAATTTCCCTTGTTCTTTCTTGAATTATTATTATTTTTACAATACACTGTTTCAGGGGAGGCAGCTAGTACTGTCAATATTCCATGTATACGTCCACACTCTTGCTTTTTTATCAAGTCTTTATATTGTTGTGCTTTAACCCCAGCCAGCAACCAAGCACCACACAGCTGCTTGCTCACTCCCCCCTGCAGTGGGATGGGGGAGAGAATTGGAAGAGTAAAAGTGAGAACACTTATGGGTTGAGATAAGAATAGTTTAATCATTGAAATAAGTAATAATAATAGCAATAACAACAATAATAAATTGTAATGAAAGGGAAAATAACAAAAAGAGAGAGAAATAAAACTGAGGAAAAACAAGTGCTGCAACTGCTCACCACCTGCTGACCGACGCCCAGCCAGTCCCGGAGCAGCAATCACTGCCCCCCGACCAACTCCCCCCAGTGTCTATACTGAGCATGACATCATATGGTATGGAATAGCCCTTTGGTCAGTTTGGGTCAGCTGTCCTGGCTGTGCCCCCTCCCAGCCTCTTGTGCACCTCCTTGCTGGCAGAGTGTGGGAAGCTGAAAAGTCCTTGACTTAGTATAAACACTGCTTAGCAACAACTAAAACATCAATGTGTTATCACACTATTCTCATGCTAAATCCAAAACACAGCACTATACCAGCTACTAGGAAGAAAATTAACTCTACCCCAGCTGAAACCAAGACAGTATCCACCCCTTATTCTGTACCATCTACATCATGCCAGGTCCCATACTTTCCAATACATTTCAATTAATCACCACTGCTTTTCCTGTCTTTTAGTATATGCACACAGATATCATTCCCTTGGTCTATGGGCCATCCCTCTAAAATGTCCATTGAGTTCATTTAGTCCATGACTTTGACTTCTATCAGTAGTCCTTCAGGGCAGGAGAGATGGTGTGTGGTGTTGGATGGTTCCATGCTGAAGTCAGTTCTGTTTCCATCACCACTGCACTTTGCTTGGTTTCATCAAAGTTCATTCTCCATTAATCTGGGTGATTCTTACTGTAATACCATTGATATGGCATATAACAACTATAGTAGTAATGACATACAGTATTGCATAGCAATTAACATCATACAGTTCAAATCCTTGGCTATTCTCACCCAAAATCAAATCCCCTTGAGGTACACAGCGGACTTTGCCATCCTTCCGCATTACCCACCAAATGAACCCAGGTCCTTGAGCAAAAGCAATCCCACAAATGGATTTGCCTTTACCCGAGGCAAGAATAACCCAAACTGTCTTCCCCAGCATATTTTTTACGTGCACTACAGGGACTTTATCTCCTTCTACAGTATGTAAGAGTTTTGATTGGGCAGGGCCAGCTCGATTGGCAGATCCCCTAGTGTTGACTCACCAGGTGACCTTTGCTAAATGTCTACCCCAATGTTTGAATGTCCCACCACCCGTTGCTCTCAGGGTAGTCTTTAGCAGTGTATTGTATCATTCAATTTTCCCCGAGGCTGGTGCATGATAGGGGATGTGATATACCCACTCAATGCTGTGCTCTTTGGCCCAGGTGTTTATGAGGTTGTTTCAGAAAAGAGTCCCGTTGTCTGACTCGATTCTTTCTGGGGTGCCATGTCGCCATAAGACTTGTTTTTCAAGGCCCAGGATGGTGTTCCGAGCGGTGGCATGAGGCACAGAATATATTTCCAGCCATCTGGTGGTTGCTTCCAGCATTGTAAACACATGGCGCTTGCCTTGGCAGGTTTGTGGGAGTGTGATATAATCAATCTGCCAGGCCTCCCCATATCTGTATTTCAGCCATCATCCTCCATACCAGAGAGGCTTTAACTGCCCTGGCTTGCTTGATTGCAGCACATGTTTTACATTCATGGA
>VYZW01032321.1:4186-16122 GCA_013401315.1 Balaeniceps rex | reverse complement strand
TGTTGATACATTACAGCTGATCTTGCATCTGGTGCACCAAATTCACTGCTTGTGTAAGAGAATGTAACTCCACTGGAGAGAATTAAGCTATGCCTGAGCTACCAAGAACTAGAAGCATCAGAAATCAGAGGACCTGTTATAAAGAGACTTCCAATTCAACATCCAGATATATGCAGAAATGTGTTGGCCTTTTGGTTTAGTGTGTCTACAAATCAATTTAACTGACGAAAACCAGACTCTTCTGAGAAAAAAAAAATATGGACATTAACTATAGAATCCTTGGAAGCTTATGACTTGGATTCACCTCTTGGTGTTAGGTATGGAATGTGTAATACACTACATGGGATGTTTCTCCTGTATGCTATATTATAGATTAGCCCGTGGAAATCTGTTCAGCTGTTTAGTAGAAAGTAAATCTATACATGTGTCAAGATTTAAAACAATTTATTAACACAGCTGCTGTTGCAGATTTCTGTAACCTTATGCTAAACTCTGATTCTAGAAATGTTGGTGGTTCTCAGGAATCAAAAATACATAAATCTTTAAGAGTTATTCAGTTACAGAGATTGGATGCTATCAGTCCCCCTTTCGTGCTTCTGACCACTGTGGGATCTTCTCAGGGTCACAAGTTTTTTTTGGCTGGGGAAAGAGGCTACATGTAGTCAGGCTGACTGCCTCCCAGCACTCCCCATCCGTGCTGGAAGTGCCCACTAATAGGTTTGAAATGACAGCACATTTGTCCTCTGGGGAAGATTAGGTAGAGCTGTGGAAGATTTCTCCTTCTCTGGTACAGAAAGTTTTAAACTGGATGGTTTTCAGGAAGGAAGGAATTTTATGACCTTATTGTCTGCAGAATGCCAGAAGCTTTTCAAAGTAATAGCAACCTGTGTAAAAGAGTGTATGAACTAAACTGAGCTTTTATTGCGTCCAGCACAGTCACGTTCCCTTTAACTTTCTGTAGTGGCACATAAGCTTTCCAACTGCTTTGCTACTAAAAAATTTCATCAAGCAATGCTTTGCAAGAAGAAATTTATCTGCTGTATTGAACTGTCAGGAACCCAATTAAATACATGTATGGGTGTGTGGTGGAGGAGTGTATAAGCGAGGAGCCAGGGTTAAGCTTTCCAAATTAAAAAAGTTTGCTTTGTATGCCACAGTCATTCTAAAAAGAAAAAGTGTTTTTAACATCATTTTACTTTTAATACATTTTACTTTTAATTGACAGAGAATTTACTGAAACTACATTTCAAAGACAAGGGATGTCCTTTGATGGGTCAGTGCTAAGCCTTGTTTAAAAAGGAGCTCGTGTCCTGATGGAGTCACTTCTGCAGAGTCTGGCTGAGGCTCAATTTTCTGCGCTGCTGGGCTCTCCAGACTTCTGGTGGAGTTTATAAGAAGTGCACATAGACAGCAGTAATGAAAATTGGGCTCTTCAAATATCTCCAGTGGGGCTTGGGAAAAATATTCAGAATTCATGTCCACTTCTCAGAGACACTTTCAGGACCTGGGCTTCTTGATACAGGAAAGATTTTAGTCCATCAGGCACTTTTTTGCTCCAAATGATGGTTTAATTCAGAAGGAATTGTGAATATGTTTTCAGATGAGGTTCAGGCTCGGAAGTGCTCTCTGTTCCTGATCACACTGTCTGATACAGAAACATTTGGAAATAGTAAAGCAATCTCAAAATGGCCTGGCCTGTGAAAATGGCACAGCTAATCCCAAAAAGAAAATAGCCCAGACTCTGGAAATGCTGAAGGTTTGCTTGCCTGGCACAGGAAACTACTGGCACATCCTTGCATCGTCAGGCCACAGTATCTGCAGGTCCAAGCAACGCGGCTGCAGAACCATATTGGTATGTTGTTGTCCTTACCAGCCTCGAGTTTAATATCAAGCTTGACAGTTGTACTTAATTTCAGTTTGAGGCTATAAATCAGCCCCCGGAGAAGACTGTGAACATCAGTGAACTTTGTTCAGAAAGTTTCTGCACATGTGTTAAAAGAGTAGCTGTTGGCTTGATTGTAGTTTTGTTATGCCAGTCTTTCCCCTGGAATCTCAAAGTAATGCTTCAGGTCCCTTGCTCTAATCACAAGCTTATGATATTTAGCAAATGTTTCTGAAATGGCTTCTCTGTGTTAGGAATGTCACTACCTCACCACAGAGGTTCCTGATTTATACATCGATGGAATTTATTATTGTTGCTGTTGTTATAGTGACCTTGTATGAATTTTTGATGCATCATATTGAAAGCTAGATTGCAAAATGCAATGACAAGTACCCCCTACTGCATAAACAGTCAAACGTGTTCTTGAAAATTACAGTGTACATAGAATGAGTCTAGGGAATTGACCGGCCCTTTTTGTTTGTATTTGTCATCTAGCAGGTTCAGCCCCTGAAGAGAATTGTCTCTGGATTCTAAAACCGGAATTAAGATGCGTTTGACTTAAAAGCTGAAAAAGATGCATGCCTGTATTATTTCTTTATTTGGGATAGTTAGAATTCTTGCTTGAATAGTGCATCCACTTTTCATGGCCAAAATTCTAAACAATGTGGAAAAACAAGATAGGTTTCAGAGAAAAGCGTTACGGATGACTAATGAATTAAACATGCTTCATCATGAGACATTCAAGGTACTTGATCTATTCAGCTTATAAATAGGGGTGACATGACCACAGTTTATAAATATATTTCTTATAAATGTGAGAAACAGAATTTGAATAGAAGAGTTTAGCAGACAAAATAAAAGTAAGATTGAGTGTCTGTAAATTGAAGCTAGAGAAATTTAAACTATAAATAAAACTAAGATTTAACAGGAAATGTAATGAACAATGTGTGGGAATGACATGTCAAGGGTTATGTTGGATTTTTCATCACTAGAAATGTTTAAATCAAGGAGTTACCTCAACACTGGAAGAGATTCTCAAGAGAGGCTGTAGAATCTCCATCTTCAGAGATATTCAAAATGTGACTGGATATGACCCTGAACAACCTTATCTAAGACTGAAGTTGTCTCTAACTTGAAAGTTGGCCTTGGTTTGAGTCAGAGGTGTCTTCCATCAGAGGAAATGTCTGATATTTGAAACTTCATACAAGCTTCAGCTTCATGTCTTTCTTCATATGTCAAAGGACTTGTAGGTCAACACAGGAATTATGACCTTCAAAACGAACAATGCTTGGGAAAAGAAACACCAAATCCTGTCTTTTATGATACCTCTACCTGGGTGGCTTTTTCCTCTTCTCCCCCCTTCATTGCTTTCCCACCTAAGCAGCTCTGACTCCTTTGTATTGTCATTTGCTTTCTACACAGCATAAAATTGAAATAAAAGAAGCACTAATAAATACCAACAGAACTACTCAGCTTAGCAAATTGGCTCTACATAAGGTCAAAGCAAAGGCCTTTCTGAAACCCCTTCACTATTTGTTCCTGAACACTAGCAAATAGCATTACAAAAGGCTCTTGACTAAGAGCAATTTGTTCCTCTTCATCTTCCTCCTTCACTTAAGGACAATTACCTCAAATTCTTACCCAGATCTTCAACTTTTCAAATAGCCTGAGCTGCTTTCTGGGCTGCAAATTTCCCTTTTGCATCTATCAGACCTGAACGGTTAAACATTCTATCTCATGTTGAGAGCCCAGTGTACATACTGGGAAGTTGTGGCGTTTGCCTCTGAAATATTTGGTTGAGTGATTGGGGTGCCTTGCTCTGGAATTTCCCCCTTTAGGGTAAGTTCTCAGAAACTGATGATAAAGAATTACTCTATAAATATTATTGGCTGGCCGAAGCCTGTAAATTAGCTTTTTTTAAAGCTCAAGTACTGAAATTACAGGCTCTGAGCAGTTCCAGTAGACAGATCAGCAGGGTACATTACTTTTCTCCCATCCTGTGACTAAGCACATAACCTTTTCTTTGTGTCTTAAATCAGACTGGGAACATGCAGGCCTGCTTGACAGTGTACATTTTTGAGCAGCAGAGGCAGAATGGAAGCAAAACACTTGAAACGGTCCACTGGTTTCTGGCTGACAGCTCAGGTTCACTGTAGAGTCCCATTGTCTTAACGGTGTTGTGGAGAAGTTTTGGAAAGCTTTGTTCTTTATAGACATCTCCCAAAATAACAGAACTGTAAAGAAGCTGAGTTTTAGAGAAGTAACCACTTATGGCTCTTTTACTAATGATCTGTTTTGCGTTGTTCTAGTACATTTCAAAAGTCTTTGGTGGGATCATTTAGCCATCTCTGTACTGCACAGTTCATACACATTGAATATTTCTACATTAAGACGTACTCCATTGTATTCAGCCAAAGAAATATGCTAGGAACAGGCTGTTTAAAAAAAATAAGACCCCTACATATTTTGAGAGTTATATTTAAAACTTCATTTTGTTTTGTTTTGTTTCTGAAGATAACCCTCTAGTTAAAGTAAAGTTGTTGGACTTGTAACAGTAATTAATTCAAGGAAAACCTATGGTAGTGTTTTGCATGAGGTCAGACTTGAAGATCAGAATGGTCCCTTCTGGACATTAGATCTATGAATCTATGAAAGAATCAGATGAGAAGCTTGATTTACATTCAGAGACTGTCTTGAACATCCCATCGATGATATGTCTGACACAAATCCACAAAAACAGAGGGAAAAAAATATTTAACTTTTATAAAAACACACATACATCGAGAGAGAAATCTTTGCTTCTCAAACAGAGCTAAAGGCTACAGTCTGTAACTATACCTCTATCCAGAAGGGACAATATTTTCAACAAATTTCTGAGGTTTCCATGTTTGTCTAAATGAAAAATAAAACAAAATCTTGCAAATATTGCTAGGTCTTCATCCCCCTTATTTTCTCTTTCTCCCTCTCTCTCTTTCTCTCATCAGATGTAACTAGATAGCTTGAACCTCAGAGAATTTCCCAGCAAAAGCTTTTTAAAAATCAAGAAGCCTGTGTGAAACATTTTGGCTTCTGTCAAACACTGTACTTCAGTGAAAATATACTTCAAGCTAGTGTTTGCACCTCTTCTATGACTCTGGATAACACAGTATAATCTTAATGTTTCCTCCTTTGAAGCCATGATTTCCTATCACCATTCTCCCACTCTTTCCTATACAAGCTCAGGTCACTATATGTCTTTCTGCCCATATTATTTTCTGGGAATCTCCCCAGACTGTCAGGTTTGTGTATGCCTGACATATGTAGAGTAGTTCTTTTGACAAGGGGAGAGGCGTAAAGCTGAACTTTGCACTTCATATAAGCAACAACCCACACATGCATCTAAGACCACCTCCCTTGTCCTAGGTCCACTTTCTCTGAGTTGGCTGTGCCCCTTTGGGACCTGGGTACTTATATCCTAAGCCATTTTTTTAAGTGCATGTTTGATAATAAGCACTTCAACATGGTAGACAGTGGAGAACACATAATTTAATTTTTACCAAAAGCAATAAAAACTGCTGAGATAATTCTAGAAATTAAAAAACTTTGACTTGAGAGAAAGATCTATTTTTTGTTGCTTCTCAGCAATATTTAAGAGTGCCTCAGTATCTTCACAGGGTGCCATTTCCACATGAGCACATAAGAAACTTGGGCCCTCTCAACACTTGCCTGCCTCATACCTCGGGGTCTGGTTCCATGTGTATTTTCTTCCTTGGGGGAAGCACCAAGTAGAATTCCCACCCTTGGGGACTCATTCCCATGCTGTCAATGCAGTTCATTATCTACTCAGCTGTGCCACCACAGCTCTTCCTGGCACCACACTGCAAAACAGATTGCCAATATTGTTGCTCTGCAGATATAAACTGTGCATGAGGCACATATCTGTCTGCTTTTTTTTTTTCTAAGGTCCCTGAGGCATATAACTTTTGCTACAGTTCAGGAGACAATGCATTATGGCACAGGAAGGTGAACAAGAGTTTGTAGGGCAGCAAATAGTATATTTAGCTGGGGTGCATGTGTGTGTGTGTGTGCTATAAAAGAAATTATACATGGCATTGCAATTTTTTCTGCTTATCATTACAGAAACCACTTTTTCAGAGAAACATAGAATCATAGAATGGTTTGGGTTGGAAGGGACCTTAAAGATCACCCAGTTCCAACCCCCCTGCCATAGCAGGGACATCTTTCACTAGACCAGGTTGCTCAAAGCCCCATCCAACCTGGCCTGGAACACTTCCAGGGATGGGGCATCCACAACTTCTCTGGGCAACCTGTTCCCGTGCCTTGCCACCCTCATACTGAAGAATTTCTTCCTTATATCTAATCTAAATCTACCCTCTTTTAGTTTAAAGCCCTTACCCCTGGTCTTATCACTACATGCCCTTGTAAAAAGTCCCTTTTCAGCTTTCTTGTAGGCCCCCTTCAGGCACTGGAAGGCTGCTAGAAGGTCTTCCTGGAGCCTTCTCTTCTCCAGGCTGAACAACCCCAACTCTTTCAACCTGTCTTCATAGGCGAGGTGCTCCAGCCCTCTGACCATCTTTGTGGCCTTTCTTGGGACTCGCTCCAACAGGTTCATGTCTTTCTTACTTTAGGAGCCCCAGAGCTGAACTCAGTACTCCAGGTGGAGTCTCACGAGAGTGGAGTAGCAGGAGAGAATCACCTCCATTGACCTGTTGGTCATACTTCTTTTGAAGCAGGCCAGGATACAGTTGGCTTTCTGGGCTGCAAACGCACATTGCCAGGTCATGTTGAGCTTCCCATCAACCAAAACGCCCAAGTGCTTCTCCTCAGGGCTGCTCTCAATCCATTCTCTGCCCAGTCTCTATTTGTGCTTGGGATTGCCCCAACCCATGTGCAGGACCTTGCACTTGGACTTGTTGAACTTCATGAGCTTTGCACAGGCCCACCTCTCAAGCCTGTCAAGGTCCCTCTGGATGGCATCCCTTTCCTCCAACATGTCGACTGCACCAGACAGCTTAGTGTCGTCGGCAAACTTGCTGAGGGTGCACTCAATCCCACTGTCCATGTTGCCGACAAAGATGTTAAACACTGCTGGTCCCAATACCGACCCCTGAGGCACGCCACTCGTCACTGGTCTCCACTTGGACATTGAGCCACTGACCTCAACTCTTTGAATGAGACCATCCAGCCAATTCCTTATCCACTGTCAAATCCACGTCTCACCAATTTAGAGACAAGGATGTCGTGTGGGACAGTGTCAAATGCTTTGCACAAGTCCAAGTAGGTGACGTCAGTTGCTCTTCCCTTATCCACCAATGCTGTAACCCAATCACAGAAGGTCACCAAGTTTGTCAGGCATGTTTTGCTCTTAGTGAAACCATATTGGCTGTCACCAGTCACCTCCTTATTTTCCATGTGCCTTAGCATAGTTTCCAGGAGGATCTGCTCCAAGATCTTGCTATGCAGAGAGGTGAGACCAACTGGCCTGTAGTTCCCCGGGACTTCCTTTTTTCCCTTTTTAAAAATGGGGGTTATGTTTCCCCTTTTCCAGTCAGTGGGAACTTCACCAGACTGCCATGACTTCTCAAATCTGATGGATAGTGGCTTAGCAACTTCATGTACCAGATCCCTCAGGACCCATGGATGCATCTCGTCAGGTCCTGTGGACTTGTGCACCTTCAGGTTCCTTAGATGGTCTCAAACCTGATCTTCTCCTACAGTGGGCAGTTCTTCATTCTCCCAGTCCTTGCCTTTGCCTTCTGCAACTTGGGCGGTGTGGCTTGAACACTTGCCAGTGAAGACTGAGGCAAAAAAGTCATTGAGTACCTCAGCCTTCTCCATATCCTGGGTAATCAAGTCTCCCATTTCCATCTGGAGAGGGCCCATATTTTCCATAGTCTGTTTTATCAGCAATGTACCTATAGAAGCTTTTCTTTTTGCCCTTGACATTCCTGACACCTGCTGCAGGAGGTCCTCCACCTGGGCACACCTTTTGCAGGCAGGTCTGATGCCTGTCCCTGCCCCAGGAGAAAGGTCTGGGCACTTCCTGCAGTCTGAGGTCAGCACTGCAGCTTCTCCCTTCAGCAGCTCTATCTGGGTGGAGGCATTGGCCACTGCTGGGGTAGGTGGTGCAGACCCTCCAGCCGGAGATGCAGCCTTTGCTCTCAGACAAGTGCCCACCGTTCTGCCTTGAGGGTCAGGTAGGATGAGTGCCCTTGACCTGCGCAGATGGTCACAGAACGGTGCCCAGTTGCTGGGTTATGTGTACTTCAAGTCTCCCACTCGGCCAGCAGAATGCCCTCCTTTGAAGAGGTGCCCTCCCTGCATGCCCTCCCATGTGAACTGCCGCTCCATGCCCTGGCTGCCGCACCACGCTCTGTTTATCCGCCTTGCGTGCAGTGTTCCTGGGGCTGCCTTTTGTGGGAGTGGGGGGTGGCCGCCATTACTCCTGTCCCTGCCCATGCCTCGTCAGCCGCTCTCGTGAGAGCTGCTGGCTCCTGGCAGACCTCTGTGCTCCCCTGGGGTTTCCCCAGCTCAGGAAACCCTTCTGTATGCCCTATAAACCTTGTCTCTTTATTCTTCCTATTGCCTATCTCACTCCTTGCTACCCAATACATTGGGATTTTCTCATTTACTTTGCTCCTTCCCTGATCCACTCCATGAAAGAAAGCTTTCCTAAGAGCAAAGAAAGCTTTAAGAAATTCTTATATGTGAACTGGACATTTAATAGCATGTACACTAATTGAATAGGAACTCATTAGTGTTAACTTAAATGACCATTTCCATATATTGCAAAGTTATGTCATTAAACAATTATTTAACATAGAAGATACTGAATGGACTTGGGTAATTTAGACAAGATTCTTTAACTTACTCCTCCCCACTTGCCCTAAACCAAACACAAATAAGATAGTTGAAATGTTTAAAATTTTACTACAACCCAAATTTTTTGTTGTACGAACATCTACAAACCATATTTAGATGGCTGATCCCTTAATAGTTATGTATTCAGACACACGGTCAAGTTAGCTTGGCTTATTTTATGAACTGAGTCACAGTAAATCACGATTTGCACCTCCACATCCTGCAGCAAACACAAGGGTTATGCAATAACATAGACCTGAGGGAAGATGGTTTAAACTAATGTTCTTTACCTCATTAGCAATGTGTTCACTTCACTGACGGTCAGTTAGTGCAGCAATATACTGTAACAAATTAAACCTCGGTAACAAAGCTGAGATAGGATATACATATTTGTTTTAACTATAGTTCAGAGCAGAAGCTGTAAACCGTTATTTTGAACTCTCTAGGAGTCAACAAGTATCAAGGGAAAATGGTTTTAAATTAATTTTTAATACACTAATTTTGTTTTGGTGTGCCTCTCTTTCTCCTTTTTATGGGGACTCGGCAAACCAGGAAGTCTACTCTTAGAGGATTGGTTGACTTTTTTGCTCTGTTTTGGTATTGTAATCAAAAGCTAAATATGATAAGATGAAATGGCCTTTATTTTAAGTTTTTGGCCTGAAAGTCCTTTATATTTTATCTTATGTGCATGGACAAGCACAAAGGGTACTAGCTTATCCACAGTACAATGTTTGCATAATGGTGGAACGGATGCTATTTTTATTACATATCTGGCATGTGGTGAACCATACCAGAATTCTCAAGTGTAAACTTCTTAAAAGACTACTAGTCCACAACCCACAAACAATGGATTAATATGAACTAAATAATAAATAATTTTCTAAACAGGTGCCTGATTTTCATCTGTAGCACTGAAGAAAGAGTCACCAGGAGAAAATATTTTGGGGTTTCGTTCGTCCATAGACTCCTTAAGCGATGTTGAACAAGACTGAATCTTGATATAAAGACAATTGAATTCAATGGAAGCTCCAGCTTGAATTAGGTAGCCAGATATTTTTACCATGGTTGAACAAAGAAATGGGTACCAAAAAATGGGGGATTTCGAAGTGAGAAAATTGAGCAGAGACTCAGCTGAGTTCACCAGCATGCCAAGCTCTAAGCACTAACTCTTTAAAGCTCTTTCTCCACCTAATCTGTTGTGGATATTCTGCTTAGAGTGTAATTTTTAAATGCTCACTGAGAAAGCAAACCAAAGGCTATATAATATAACAATTAGGAGTCACTCAGGAAGAATGGAGCCTCAGGATAAAATTATTCTGTGTAGTTTAACAGAACAAAGATCTGCATGTCAGGATCCTACACGCCAGGAAATTATCTAATAAGGACATGTAATACATCAGTGCATTGTGGAAGGTGTGTGTTAATAGTTGTGTTAAAAGATTTTCTTTCAGAATGAGCAGGAATGGTGAGAAATGTGGAGAAAACTGGGAATCTTCACAAGTTTGCATGCAGAGCTGCTCACACATAGTATAATTCTACGCATACCTGGAGATGTAGTCTTGGTCATCAATCAATTTCAGTAATTCCTAAGAATTTAAGCACCTTTGAGAAGTGATTTTGAGGGCCTGTATTTTATATGTAGGAATCATTTGCGGCAAGTAGATACAGAAATATATTGTAGATAGTCTCTAATCTCTCTGTCACATCCTTTGTTCAGTGAGTTTGGTCTCAGTTTGTGGACGCTGTACAGCAAGGAATATTTTTGGGGGGTCTGTATTTGTATGGAGTCTAGAACAGGGCAGTCATGGTCCAAAGCGTACCTTCTAGGGACTGTTACACAAACAGATAAAGAATAATGACAATAATAAAAATGTCTACTAACATGTTAAATTAAGGTGAGCCACCTGCAGGTAGCTGATAATCATATTAAAGAAACTTGTGAACATCTGTAATTCTTTGTCCCCATTTATCATTTGGTGAAAGAACTAGGTCCTAAATCCAGCCTTACTTCATTGTGTATATTGTAACTGCAATCTAAAATAGGACTTAGTAAACTGAGCAGGAGATCTCCGACAGCTGAGAATATGTAACACTGGTATATGCAGATTATGACTGTTTTTTTCCACTACTTCTTCCAGGTGGTTTGTAAAATTTCTGTGAAATACAGAAAAAAAGGAAAAATAAAAAGAAAAAAAAAGGAAAAATAAAAAGAAAAAAAAAGGAAAAAAAATCCTCAGGTAATTGTTGAAATATTTGCATTTCTTATTTCATGTTAATAAGAAATGTCACCAACAAGAATAAGTACATATACACGTATATATATATATATAATGAAAAACCACTCTGTAAGGTGAAGACAGTGGACTACTTTATTTATTTAATTAATTTCTGATCACTTAAAGACTATTAATGTTGACTGTGACACTTTAAGATCATAAATTGTTTTCTAGTAAGCAACACTTGCTTTTCATATTTACAGTTTAAAAATAAAAAAATAAAAATACATACTCCTTTTTCCCTTTTTAATGGTTAATTAGGTCACTAATCAAAAGAAATTCTTAAGAGGAAAATGAAATGTTGACATTTTGCAATTATTTGCTACTGTGAATAATACATAAACACACTACTTATGGTTAAAGTGGCTTTCAAACCCTTTTTCTGCCATTAGGGCATGAACTGACTGTAGAATCTGTGTATTTTACTTGATATATTGCCACATTATCTACTTCAGTGCTTCCATTTAGTTTGGGTCACTTACATTTCATTATACTGTACCTTGGCTGAGTGCAATAAAAAAAAAGTTTATTGCAACTGCAAGCTCCTAATTAAAAATCAGCTGTAAACTGAGCTACTATATAAAAAGATTATATTCTTGGGAATCACTCTATCATGCAACATGATTAATATATATGTGTCCTTGTAAATAGGAGTTGATGTGCTATATACATAATGGATATGATTAGCTTTTTATTGAGACCCAAGACATCAAAGATAAAGGGATACATAGATTTCTCATTCAGCAATCTTGTTAAATATGACATAAGCATGTATATCCATACACAGATAACACATACAGAAATGTATTTGGTGTATTACAGTGTTCTTAGCTACTATCACTGTGGTTGCAGACAGATTTGAACTTACAAATACATGTCCAGGGTTAAATTAACCTCATATTAGGGAGCACTGAAGT
>VYZW01032319.1:0-55369 GCA_013401315.1 Balaeniceps rex | reverse complement strand
GTTTGGGGCCTCTACAACAACTGCAGATTTTCCTGAACATTTTCACGTTTTCCCCCAATGGGGGAAGACATGTTCTGTATTTTGGTTTGAGATCTGATTACAAACTGTTGGTTTAACAATCAGCATTTTGTCTCCTTATGAACTCCAGTTTTGAAGTCACAGTTCACCTTTCTTCTTTATAGGCTGGAGGTACTATTGAATTTGTTTACCTGTGCCAAATGATTGCTCTTATTGGTTTAATTCTCTAAGGGAAATCAGCATCCAGCTGGTAGACAGTTGTACTGATGAGGACCCATTGATTTTTCTCTCCTATCCACTTACGATCAGTAAGAAATGTCCTTAGCTTTTGTGATACTTCTTCCCTGCCATAATGTTGCCCTGTTGCCTGGCTGGTCTCACTGTCAGGGCTGGTCTCAGTTGCTGATCACCTTATATGTGGATGTGATTAACAGCCTGATAAAAATGTTTAAGTCAATACTTGAGAAACCTTGATAAAGATAACACTTTGTGGTGAGAGCTGTTTAATAATATGTTCTATTTGATGCAAACCAATGGTAAAGAATTGCTGTTTTTAACAGAAAAAAACTTTTATATTGAGGGTTAAAGTTTACCTAGCTCAGCATGATTTAGCAGTATCTAGAAAAGGAGAATTTAAGAAAATACAGATGATTCATGTTCCATTCTGGGGGAAAAATAATTCTTTCCTCTTTAACAGAACTTTTGCTTATCATGTTTTTTTTCACCACAGTGTAATCTGAAGTATTTTCTTTCCTAAGAAGGAGTGGGAAGCATGTAAATAAAATAGTCTGTGTGCATTTCTCTGAAGTCATAGGCTTTTGAAAGATAATTAGCTTGAATTTAGGATGGTCAGATTATTTTACAAGGTCTGTGGGAAGAAGCGAGCATGTAACTTTTCTCAAAACTTGAGGAAAGCTGTTCCTTCTATCCCAGGTTTTGCTTACGTATTTATATATGAATACAAACACAGATACAGAGCCGTTATATGTTCTTTCTAATCTGCCTGTATTGTGACAAATGTTTCTTAGTAATAGTTGTCGAATAGTGTATTTTTCAAACCTTTAAACAGATGCTACCAAATATCACTATAAACCACCAGTATGGACTTCAGTTCTGCAGTAAATGGTGTATTTAACAGGACAAGTGTGGGTGGACTTAGGTGATGAGATGGGGGAAAGGACTATGTGGAAAGACTGATAAGAAGGACTGAACAAATAAATGACATTAAATGGATATGAGTTAGTGAACTGCAAAATGTTCTCCTATTTTTGAAAATCTTAGATGAGTAATTGTCAACTGTGCCATCTGTAAGTAATGTGGGCTTCCAAACTTGTGGCAATTAAAACTGCCTAGCATCCCACTCCAGCCCTGTATTTTATTCTGTGTACAAGTCAGTACTGAAGACTAATCTCCTATGACATTAATCGTCTCATGAGGAGAGACGGAATAAATCACAGTACCCCTTCCTCTCTTCACTCATGAAGATAAATGCCATAACATGATGGCTGATCTTTGTTATGACACTAACCATTATATATTTAACAGAGATAGCAAAATCCCACTGACAGCTAACAAAAGAATTCTCTCTTTACACATTCTATGAGAAGGCTGTATTTCTTTAGTTCAAAAACATGACTTATCATATCTGCTCTCAGAGCAATTTAAGCAGTAGATCTGGATTGTGCCAGTAAACTTTATTCTGTACACAATGATGTCATGATTCAGACTAATGAAAACTGCTGTGAAATAATTGTGCAAGCTTTGGAAGGAATAAACTTCGTAACACCCAAGGACTCTCAAGACTCTATTCTTTTGTATTGTCCGTTTTGACAAGAAAGAATAATTCTCCTATTTAAAACAAACACACAAGCAAGCAACACCCCTGCCAAAAAAAACCCCAAACCAAACCAACAGACCAAATCCAAACCCAAAGCTTTCATCATTTTTCATTTTGTGGAGATGTCGGTTTTCTGTTTTGACTCCAGTACTTGAACAGGTGGGTTCAAGGAACTGAAAGTGGCTTTTTGTTGTGTCTATGATTGCAAGGGACTTTTAATTTTTCCAGCTTTTATCACTTGCTGTACACCTCTCAGGAATTTCTTTCCAGGTTTTCCATGCATTAGACACATTCTGGTCTGTCTTTCTGGGATAAAATTATTAAGAAAGATTCTTAGTAATATTCTGCATCTCTGCTTGCTTATTAATTCAAAGGGAGTGATGCTGTGTATCATCCTGTGAGTGAGGAACAGAGCAAACAGCTGAGTTGTGAAGTTCATGGACTTCCCTTGTAAGGTCAAGAGGATCAATGTGACTTATACTGGCTTTTCACCTAAGCATCAAAATATGGTGTAAATTTCATGAGGTAATTTCATGCCATCTATCTGACAGAATTAAAAGGGAAGTATAATTTTTACAGTTTTATTTTCATGTTTGCTGTCATTAACTGTTTTGGTAACATGGACAGAAGTGCTTTTTGGTTGTTTAAATATATTCATGGTGCATCCAGTGGAGCCAATGTCAGTTGCAGCATGAAACTTGTCTTACCCTTTAGTAGGTGAGTTTTACCTAGATGAAATACTTAAAATGGCTGAAACTAATATGTAAGAATATTTAGGTAGAGTGCATAGTTTAAAACATTTTATTTGTATTCTGCTATCCTTCTTTGTGGGTTTTTTCCCTCCTTTTTTTTGTTTTCTTTTTTGCCTTCTGGAAATCTTAGGTCTGTATCTTTAGGACACTGTCTAACAAGATAAGCTCTGATAGTAAAGCAATGGCAAGAAAACCGGCATAACTGTCACCTCCTGTTAAATTTGGTACATTCAGAGAGTAGCCAGTAGGAATTTTATTTCTCACTTTAAAAGTAACCCTTACACATTACATTTGCCTGAGGAAATTAAGTGATGAAGGCTTTTAAAACAAACACATACTCATTCTCTCTGTTAATTTTTCTGGGAAGTNGAGTTTTTTTTTTTTTTTTTTTTTTTATTTACTATGTTGAAACAAGTTATACAGCAGACCTTTCAGTGTCTCAGGAAAAAAAAAAATCTGTATCGGATTTCAATAGAGAAAACAGCATATATGGAAGCAAATATGTTTGGGGGTTGGTGCTTCTTAGCATTTTTTTTTCTTGTTCCCATAGTAGTGATGAGTGTATTCACACTGGTGGTAGTTCTTTGCTCTCTTATCTATAATATAAAGGCAGCTGACAGGGCACTCATATCCATTCCGCTCCATTAGTTCCAGTCACCTAGGCATGGCCTCTCTTCATTTTGTACAGGGGTAGATGCCAAAGGGGAATTTTTATCCCTGCTGGAATTAGAGGCATTTCAGGATCATGGCCTGTGTGATCACCAAATGAGTGCAGATTTCAGTAATGTTTTTGGGTGGCAGAGCTGTGCTTTGCTCCTGGCCCCTTCTCTGGAATAATGATTTGTAGTTGTAAACAGCTTTGACCCATGTTTTTCAGCTGGGTGCACTGATACAGAATTTGAAACTTCTAGTCTAAAGTAAATGGGCAGAGAATATGGGCTACAAGCCACAGGAGGTTCACAATAGAATTTGTCCTGTCAGCACCCAAGAGCTACAGCATACTGCTAGCTAGCTATTCAGTATTGAGTACCTAGGCAGCGCTTATGTACCTCTGCGTGGGTTTTGGGGACCCATGGCAATGAACTGCATCTGTATGGCTGTGCTAATGTTTCAGGAGGTAGAGGACATAGGAATGTACTTTGGGAGTGCACTGTGGTAAGGACAAGGGAAAAAAGGTATTTCAGTAGGGATGCAGGAAGGTGGGAGATACGGAAGTCGGGGTATTGCAACACTTCAAAAGATGAGAATATCGCTTTGAGACTAGAGAAAGGCTGGCCAGAGTGAGAGGCAATGGGGTATTGTGATAGAAAGCAAGAAGAGGTGTGGCTTGCAAGGCTAAGCAGAAGGCTGGAGGCTGGACTGCACTGTCAGAATTGAGCAGTTATTCTGAGAATCTGGATGCTCCATCTCTTGAACTGAAGTCATTGCTAGTAATGCTGCTAGTAATAATGGGACCCATACCAGGGCAGGAAGTTTGACATCCTGCTCATTGGGGTATGATCTTTGATCCTGATCTTGCAGAAATCTGATAGAATTCTGTGTGCTCACTGGGTTCCTCCTGTTACAGTCATCAAGGCGTTTATGGATCTGTGCTGACAGAGCCTTTAAGTGAAAGTTCCTGGTTGCTTGGACAGGCTGATTGCATTAGTAAAGAGAGAAATACGAAGGTTTCTTTTTGTTTCAGTGTGTCAGACCAGATCAATAAGTTGTTATAAGTCAGTTGCTTAGGGTTGAAAACTTTACGCTACGTTTTCTGGTGTGATGTATGAGGCCACTAGCAATGGCAAGATGTCGCTGCTGCTAGAGCTTGTGCCTTTTAAAGGAATAACACAATTGTGTGCTTAATTTTAACTGAGTTGTAATCCAATTTCTTTTGAATTCAAAATGTCAAGTGTACAGTTCATCTGGAATTTCCAAAGCACTGTTGCTGCCTCTCTATCAGTTTAAAATATGACATTATAAACAAATTAAAAAAACCCAAAACAATAAAAGGGTCCAGACATCTTGGAACAAGCCTCAAACCAGCGAGTCAAAGCAATGGAATGAAGAAACAAATCATTCAGCTTCTTTTCTAGCTCTTTTCTTTCATCCTGTAGTTTAGGAGATGATAATGCCTTACATATCTGGCAGGTTAGCAAAGCTAGGCGGTTTCAGACCGACTTGCAAACAAATTCTATAGTAGAAATTCTCTTGCAGGAAACACTCTCCCAGTTGTTCCCTGTAGTTCATGCTAAAGGAACTGTAAAGTGCTTTTGACTGAAAGAGGGCTAGGGAAAAATGTTTTTTGGGTGTACTTTAAACCATTTGAGCTCCACAGGTCAGTAGCATTACCTATGAACCTTAAAAAAGTGTGGACTAACAAGCATGCACATAACTGATGTTAAAACTTAATTTAATGTATTTCAGCAGGTTTAGGTATTTTTATGTGTTGCTTTCTTGTTTGTGTTACATCTTTGTTCCTTTCCTTGCTTGATTTTACTTTTCTTTCTTATCTGTAGTGATGCATGGATTACAGAGTGTCCTGGTTTCAGCTGAGTTAGAGTTACTTTTCTTCCTAGTAGCTGGCATAGTGCTGTGTTTTGGATTTAGCATGAGAAGAATGCTGATAACACACTGATGTTTTAGTTGTTGCTAAGTAATGCTTAGACTAGTCAAGGACTTTCTTTTTCAGCTTCCCATGCTCTGCCAGGTGCACAAGAAGTTGGGAGGGGGCACAGCCCAAGATAGTTGATCCAAATCGACCAAAGGGCTATTCCATACCATATGACGTCATGCTCAGTATATAAACCGAGGGGAGTTAGCCGGGGGGCAGCGATCGCTGCTCGGGGACTGGCTGGGTGTCGGTCGGCGGGTGGTGAGCGGTTGCATCGCTTGTTTTCTTTTCCCTGGGTTTTGTTTGTCTCTCTCGTTCTCCTTTTCATTACGGTTGTTATTGTTATTATTATCATTATTATTGTTGTTGCTATTGTTGTTGTTTTATTTCAATTGTTAAACTGTTCTTGTCTCAACCCGTGGGTTTTCTTGCTCTTGCTCTTCCGATTCTCTCCCCCATCCCACCGGGGAGGGGGAGGGTGGGCGGGCGGCTGCGTGGTGCTTGGTTGCCGAGTGGGGCTAAACCACGACACAGAGACAAATTCATAGTATGGAGCATACCATGAAAGACCTGTCTTATGAAATGCACCTTCTACTCAGATTTTATAACTTCCTTATTGTAACTGCAACTGCTCAAAGACAAAAGTCCTACCAGGAGAATTATTACTCCTGTTTCAGCTTCTTTTAATATTTTAGTACTTGGAAACTACTCTTTACCTTTCTCTTAATTACCGTCAGCAAGAGCTCCATGAATATATATTTGAGAACTTATGTTAAAATAGGTTGTACTGCATCTTTCCTTCTTATTTTCATCCCTCTTTCCTCTTTTTCATGTAACATGTACCCTCCCTCCTCTCAATCTTCTTGCTGTTTTCTCCTCTTCATCCATCTCTATGCACTTCCTTTCTTCCCCCACTCTGTACCCTACCCTATCCTACCCTACCCTCCTCTCCTAACCATTTACCCATCTTTCTTCACACAAAGGGCTTTGAACTTTTACCAGGCTGCTGATAATTCCCCAGTGACTAAAGCCGTTAATCAAAAATGAATACAAAAGATTTGAGTGGGGCATTTCCCACAATAGAAGTCAGTCCTCCTGTTAACCTCACACAAGCAGCTGGAAAAGACAATGCTGGATTTTTTCCAGGATGCTGCTGTTGTACCCTGTTTCGGACTCCATCTTTCAATTCATTAATTTAGTAATGGGTGGCTAGAAAATATAATATATTTTCTGCTTAGGAGAAGGAAAGTTAGTTTTCTGTTCTTTTATTCACCCTGCTGTCTTTGGGCAGTAAAGATGGTCTATTGTGCAGTTCAGCCTGACTTATATTTTAGTTGTTGTGTGGGAGCACTGGCAATAACTGTACTGTTCCTCTTTCTCCTCCCAAATTATTTAAGTAATGTTCTAAAGAGAATTGCTTCAGTTTGTGAGTAGTGGCTCAGCCTATAGTTTCACCAAGCAGATGTGAGTTTGACCAAGCAGACGTGATAAAATGTTCCTGATTTTTGTCAGCTACCTGACCTTCAGATCCCTGCAGGCAGCTTCCAGAAATGGAAGAGGCTCTGGCCAGTTCCAGCTAACTGTACTCTGGCCATACGATCAGCATCAACAAGCCCACTAGACTGATCTGCCTGCTGCTTTTGGACCTCAACATAGTATCAGACCACACTTGATTCTTGTTTAGAAGAATCATTTTCTGTCAGCGTAATAACTGATAGCTGCAGGAGTGGTGGCTGCTTCTCTGGCAAAGCTTCCCACTTTCTGCAGGTATGTTTATGGGTGGCAAAAAGAACTACTTTCTAGTTCACCTTTCTTCATGCTGTCCCTCTGCTTGTGTTCCCTCTAGTGGCCGAAATGCAAACGATTGGGCAGATCTGATTCAGGTATTCACAAGCAGCTGTGTATATAAAGGAAACTAATCATTCCATCAATTATATAGAGGTTCTCTTCTGATTTTGTAGGCGAGTTGAGCATTCAGGATTTCTCTCTTATGTGAAGCTGAGAGTCTTGACTCTGCTCTAGAGTTTTCTTGTAAACAGTTCACTGGAAAGTGTCTTTTCTCCAGTGTGGCAACTGATTTTTTTGAGCAGTTGTCGATGCACAGAAGATGATAGATGCCATGGTGAGAAAAGGAATTTGGATTTCTGTCGTGGTTTAGCTCCAGTCGGCAACTAAGCACCACGCAGCCGCTCGCTCACCCTCCCCCTCCCCGGTGGGATGGGGGAGAGAATCGGAAGGGCAAGAGTAAGAAAACCCACGGGTTGAGATAAGAACAGTTTAATAATTGAAATAAAATAATAATAATAGTAATAATAATAATAATAATTGTAATGAAAAGGAGAATGAGAGAGACAAACAAAACCCAGGGAAAAGAAAACAAGTGATGCAACCACTCACCACCCGCCGACCGACACCCAGCCAGTCCCCGAGCAGCGATCGCTGCCCCCCGGCTAACTCCCCTTGGTTTATATACTGAGCATGATGTCATATGGTATGGAATAGCCCTTTGGTCAATTTGGATCAACTATCTTGGGCTGTGCTCCCTCCCAACTTCTTGTGCACCTGGCAGAGCATGGGAAGCTGAAAAAGAAAGTCCTTGACTAGTCTAAGCGTTACTTAGCAACAACTAAAACATCAGTGTGTTATCAGCATTCTTCTCCTACTAAATCCAAAACACAGCACTATGCCAGCTACTAGGAAGAAAAGTAACTCTAACCCAGCTGAAACCAGGACAATTTCTTCTTGTCCCATGTAACTGACATGACTTTTCCAATGAAACTGGGAATGTATGTGTTTGGCATCTGTGTAATTATTTAATATCTCTGAAGTTGTGGGTTGATACGTGTAGGTGATACAAACGTAACAATTTGTCAGGCTGCTACCATTTGCTGGAAGGTTTGATTTCCACTGTGCTTGGTAGGATCTGAGTCATCTTCTCTTTGAGCAATTAACCAGGGTTTGAATGAACACCAAGAATGTGTTCAGTGCAATGACTACTTCTGTTCTCTTCCAGATTGTCCTGATGGGTATCAAATTATTTGTCCCAGTTATTTAGCGGCTGTCCCTTTTTAAGGCTGTGGTTGAAAGGCAGGAATAAATAGAGCATATTTGATCCTCTGTGATAGAGGTTGCAGTCAGTGCAAACCATTCTTCTGGCATTGTCCTTCTTAACAAAATACATTGAAACAATCATATTCTTCATGACAGTACTTTGGCATGGTTTAATTTCAGCATTATTAGTCACTGCCCATATACGATATGAGTGTTGGTGGATGGAGTGGGAGGAAGGAGAAAGATACTTAAAACAGATAAAGGCTTCCTTCCCTGATGTGCGTTACTTTTTCTGACCAAGAAGTCTATGACTTAACTATGCTACTGCATTTTAGTGTTTTACTTGCCTTAAGGCACCGTTAGTAATTCAGTTTGAATTTCTAATATTATTTTTAAAAGTCTTAGAAATGCAAAAGGGATTGCAGGCTTTTAGCAGTGTTAATGGTGAGATACAGAGGCAAGAGACACTGGTGCAATTATCAGTTCAGTGTATTCATTAGCTCCCAGACTCTTAAATAATACTCTGATGCTCTTTTCCATAACTGGGGGAAGAAAAATGAGATTAACATTAAAATGTTTTTACAAGTAATTATTTTTATTTTCTTACTGTGATAAATGGTTAGGTTAAAACTGGGGACACACACACGACAGCATGGTGGGAGGGGCAGAAACAAACATCCTTGCGAAGGTTCTCTGCTAAATTAATCTTTGTTCTGATAAAGGAAACTTAATCAGGTACACAATAACAGGGTTTTCAACTTAAGCAGTGTTTGAATTGGAAAATTAATGCTTTTCAGCTAGGGTATGAACAGTTCTTTAAATACCAGGCTTTAAAGGGTTAGATGAACAGAATTAAATTCATGGGATATATGAACTGCAGCCCACGCTACATGTCCGGCATAAAACAAGTCCACACAATGGGCAATTGTTTGCTCCAGCGCTTTCAGCCTAACATACTCTCCATTTCAGTTTGTCATCATACCCTGAATGTGTTCATTTCATACAGTGGTATTTGAAGTCTGCCTTGTGGGTTTGATTAAACTTTCTGTAGCGGTGTTATGCATCCTGCGTGTTGGTTTCATTGTTGTTTGGTGAAGATGATCTTCCATATCCGTATGTCTGGCCATTGTTTCCACAACCAGTTCAGTGCAGCTTCCTCAGCACAAACTGCTCTCCCTTCTCCCATTGTCCAGAACAGGGTGAGTTCTGATGTTTGTGTAGCTTTATTGTTTCCTTCCCATTATTGTCAAATTCACGTGGTAATACTTGGCACTTTTACTGACTTTATAGAGTAGGATGTGATGTCGTAGAGAAGGGGACAGGGCTACCCAAATTTTCTCAATTGCAGGGAGGAGCTGCCCAGGTGTGCTGAGGGGCCTGTACTCAGGAAGAGAAACAGGGAATCCTCCACAGTGAGTAACCCCACTTTCAAGTGCACACAGTTTCCTTCATAGCCGTGTCCAGTACAGTGTAGTTTCCTCTTCTGTCCTTTCCAGTTTGCCCTCTGGAATGTTCCCAGTTCAGTTCTCTTCTTTTGCCTTTATTTTGGTGTATTCTCATTTTACCTTGTCCTTTTTCTTTGTCTTCTTTCTGAAGGTTAAAGTTTCCATTTTTGTCTCTTCACACCATTAATCTTTTCTCATCCTAGTCTTAATCTTGATACGCATTGTCATTTTTCCAATGTGTCATTGTGGTTCTGTCACTAATACATCGTATCATTTCTCTTCCCTTGCCGTGCAATGGCCCTTTTCCCAGCCCTGTGCAGTTCCTTCTGTCCTTACTCATTGCCGTACTCTTTCCTACCCACTCTTCTTTCTCCTTTCAAATCACCTTTCGGTTTTCCTTTCCTGACGGGTCCCTTTTGAATCTTGCCTATTGATGTACGTGAGATGAGCTCAGTTCAGCTCCCAGACCTTTCTAGTGCAGCCCTAACTTGTGCATTTTCCTTTGTGGAACTGAAAGATGAAGGATACAAAGATCATCTGTAATGAAGAACCAAAGGATTTGGTAAACTGTGTTTTGGCTGCGAAAGGGGAGAACAGGCAGTAAATCAGAACTGTAAAATGGCAGGAGAGAGCTGACCAGGTCAAGTTGTAGTAAGTAGGGAGGCTTTGGCTTTAGGTGAGCTGCTTGAATTACAGCCCTGGCTAGCACCCTTTGCTTGATGACTTGTATGATACGATGTGGTGGTGTCTCTAGTTCCTAGTGAGCAGGTATCCACATAGTAGCTACTTTCACAATTGCCATCATTTGGTAACTACTAGAGAGAAGCTCAGGATCGGACGAATTTGAAGACCAAACTGATTTCCTATTTACCCAGGGTAGAAATGCAAGTTCTGGCTGAGGTATGTTGGCAAGATGCTCTGGGAAGCTGGATTGCCGTGGCCTGTGCTGCACCTCTTAGCGCTGATTGAAAGGTTTCATTTTCCAGGGCTGTCAGTCTGGCACTTTACATGAGCAAAAGAGTGGCTGTTTGTTTAACAGCTTAAAACTGATGGGAACAAAAAGGAAGTGGAAAACCAGAAAAATGTGTACAAGATGGTTGTATCTGGAAAGAGGAGTGGGCTACTTTGGGCTCAATTGGAAAAGGCAAAGGAGTGGAAAACTGAGCTGAACTGGAAAAATATACTGCACTCTGTCATGTAGCATCTTGTGTGCTGTGACTGTTCTGACTACTTCATTTTTCATAGTTTTTAGAAACAAAAAGCATTTTTGTGTCAATTCTCACAGCAGCTCTTGCTCTACAAATGGAAGGTTTTAGCCAATTTTGTTCCCGAGGTCATGACAAAAACCTAATATTCAAATGACCTCAAGTAGTTCTAAAGTAATAAAAACCAAAAAAGACTAGCTGTCTCTTTCTTTTTGTTTTGGTTTGGTTTTTTTTTCCCTCCTGCCTGAAAGGAACTCCTTTGCTGTGTCATAAAATTAGTTGCATATTTCAACTCTTTTATTTGGAACCTGGTAAGAATTTTTCCCAGGCAGATGTAGCAGATGATGCACAAAAGCAGCAAGTAAATCTTATTCCTGCTGCAGTTCCCTGGATTGTATCTGGCCTTCCAACAGACAGAGGACTCCAGTCTCAACACTACCGTTCCCTGCCTTTCACAAATGATTGCATAAAAACTGCATGATCGCATAACCTTTCAGATTCACAGGACAGCTGTGTCTTGTCACTTACACGTTTATGATTTCTTTTCAGGCATTGGAAAAGTACCCCAACTCACCAATGACTGCAAAACAAATACTGGAAGTCATTCAGAAAGAAGGGTTAAAAGAAACAAGGTCAGTGTTTATATGTTTTGTATTTTTGCTTTCTCTTTGAAAGCCATCTAGGAATGGTATATAATCTTTACAAAACATAAAGTGCTGGTTAATGGCTGAATTGATTTCCAGTACCAAAGTGGGAAATATAGCTGGTGGGTTTTGTTTGTTTGTTAGTTCAAGGCTTTTAAAATGGTTAGTGACTGGCTTAACTTTGTACCTTCCAAAAGGAGTCTGTGGGCCAGCTCCAGTCCAGTGGCCTTTCTTTAGAAAGTGTGATCTGCTCAGATAGCCCAGTGCTACATCTCATTTTTGCCTAAGGACTAAAGCTTGACAGCTGAGTTGCCTCTGCCACCATGTGCATGGAGAAAGTGTGAGATGGAGATAGATGCACTCCTTCTGTCACTTGGGTTTTTGGTCCGGCACTTAAATCTCTGTTATGACATGCTGGTGCTGTCTGTGGTAATGGGGGTTGTGCCAATAAAGAATTGGGAATGGAAGGAGACAGGTGTTTGAACACTGTGAGCTAGTCTGTGTGGCTGCAGAGGTTGGATACTGAGTTGCTTAATAATAGCGTACTTTGGATGTAGATTTGGACTATAATCATTAAGCTGTTAGGGGATAGTTGGGTTATCCAGAGCCTGTGGAAATCAACAGTTGTCTTCCGTTGACTCCTGGTTCAGATGGGCATGCAGCTTCTTGTTCCTCAAAGGTGACTGACTACTTGGTAGGTCTTCTAGTGACCTGCAGATGGAAACTTGGGCAGGAAGTAAAATAAGTTAAGGAAAAACTGGTTGGTTGGTGGGGGTCTCCTACAAGATGCGGCTTCCTCTTCTCCAAATGTTATAGTAAAAATTTTCTATTCTAATAATTTTTTTTAATACTTGTTGCTGTCTCAAAGCAAAGGGAGACATCTGCTTTTATTTTAATTATATTCTTTTGCTGTGGAACCTAAAATCTAGGACAAAAGAATTTCAAAGCCCATGTAGAGGAGTAGTAACACATTATGTCTGTTACTTCTGAGTTTATTCTGGTGAACCAGAGGTAACGATAGGACATATTTTTACTGAATTCACTGTTGTTCCTAAGAAACAGAACACTCGGCGTGATCATTGGCACTACATAACCATGCACTGCTTTGTTGGTAGCCTCATAACATGCTTATAATAGCTGTATTTTGGTAAAATTGCAAAAGAGATGGTATGCAAGGCGAAGTTGAACTTTAGTTCCTGTCAAGAAATTGCTTCAAGTATATTTGACAATGATGCCAAGAAAATGAGGGGGTGAAAACTTTTGAAAATGAATGTCCAATCGTGTGTTATGCTGCCAGGATTTGCATACAGCAACAACAAAAAAGCAAGAAAACCCAACTTTGAAAATCTGTTTTTATTAAGATACTGTTTCTCACAGCAGTGAACAGATTGCTTTCTTCTTCTTATGTCTTGTGATATGTGACAACTGCATGGGAGAGGCTCACATGCCTGATAATAGCATTTCTTTGTAATTTAAAAAATTCTTGTTTCTGTGAACAGTGCATGAACAAAATTTTGTGTGCAAAACCTATGGGAGGGAGTGAAGGCAGCATTTTTATTATTTAAATATAGAAAATATGGAAGGCCTTTTTAATTGCTGCAGAATGAATAATAAGAGAAAGATTCTTTTAAAGAGGTTCAAAGCTAGATCTTCTTTCATTTCTTCAGTTACTAAGAAGCTGAGAAATGCAGGGAAATAGGAAGAAAATTCAGATACATTCTGATTTTTATTCGTGATATGGTATGTGCAGGTATGTGTGAATGTGTAGTAGATTGCAGGATTGCCATATGTGGTCATGAGTATCTAGATCACTGAGAAGGATAAAATTCAATGTTCTTTACTCCCTACTTGAAACATTGTACTACGTTATAGGCTAGGTCATCCTAAACTGATTAGCCTAAAAATTCTAAATTCTGCAATTGTAAAAACAAAAAACTTGATTCTGTATTGATTCTTTTTTTAAGTATTTCGATTCTCATTTAACTTCTGATTTAATGTAAAAGTTGTGTTTCTGCTGCATTTTAATATTGATTAGACACAAACCTGTAAAGTTGTCTGAGTGCCTAACTCTTAATAGGAGCTGGTAAGGTATTTGAGTTCAAACACATATTTGTTGATTTGGCCTCAGTGCGTAAGTAGTGTTTTGTTTTCACAGTACTTGAATTTAGAGTCTCCCCTTTACTTTATCCAGCTCTGCAATTTCTTTCAGTACCTTTCTGCCAGCATGGTACCTTTGCTGTTACTAAAGATGATCTTTCCTGGTCTCTACGCTGCAGCCAGCTAAGATGAGCAAGGGATGTAAATTTATGGTGTGCAGTCACATGGTCATAAGCAGTAGAATGGCACTAGCATATTTTATTCTGTATTGATTTGTGTATTCTTCAAGTCTGAACTTGTACCAGCAATATGTTACTACTTTAATATACTTCACTTATTCCTTTATACTGATTATCATTGTTGGTAGAACCTTGGCAATCCTAAATGAAGTTCTTCAAAAATTCTGCTCTCTACTGTTCCATTTATAGATGAACGAGATTAGTTGGCTTAGTCATTTTTCAAATATATTGCAGCATTAATTAATCTAAAGCTTTTTGCTGTGGTAGTAAATCTGAATGAATAACGTATGATTTTCAGCAATCTCATTGTCATTATGTGTAATCTTTAAAAAGACACTGTCAGACTATTCAGCCTCTTCTTTTCTTTGTTTGCAATAAAGACATCAAGTTGCACATTCATTTTTTTTATTACTCAAATAATTAAATACTGTAGGAGGAAAATTCCAAAGTTATAAAGCAGATATATGTGAGAAACTAAAATAAAAACTTACTGACATGTCCTGTGAGAGGTTATCCACCTACGCAGTTTCCTATATCTTGGGGTTTGTACAGCTCAATTTTGTTTTTTAAGTATCTTTCCTGTTATGATGGTTGGTGGTAAAATGGTCCGCAAGCAGGCAGTTCTTCTGCTACCTAGAAGGAGTAAAAGCTTGTAAGGCAAACCTTTTTGGGATGTAGAAAATATATGGTTTTCTTCTGGGGCAGGTAGGGGGGGGCAGGAGGGAGAAGTATTTATTTTACATTCTTGCCTGTGCTGATAGTGAATCGTGTCAGGTTGGCAGTCCTGGACACCGAAATCTCTTTATAAAGAAGATAGGCAGCAGCTCACTGCAGTGCACAGTGCTCTGGATTTTCCTTCCTAGCATCCACTGCCCTGTTCTTTTGAAAACAATTCTCTGTCCCATTGTAAATTTCTAGACTCGCAATCTGCTGATTATGCATGCTAGCATGAGATTTTGCTGATTTTGCTAGTGTGACATAGACTACTAGTCAGAGTATGATCCACTCTAGCCTCAGTGCTCCTTTTCCACTGTGCTGCTGCCTCACTAGTTGTTCTCCATCTTGTATTTCTGCTGTTACTTATTCCTGTTAAGGTCTAGAATTCCCCTTACTGAATTGTATTCAGGTCTTCTGCAGACCTTTTCTCAAATTTATTAAGATTGCTTTAACATGTGGTCTTGTCTTTCAGCATGCGTGCAGCCCTTCCAGTTTTAGTGTCATCTGCTTATTAGAACTTCTTCCCTTTTACAGCATTATTTTTCTCCTCTTTGCTTAGGACAGTCCCATGAGAAACAATGTCCAAAGACTCATTAAGTCAGGCTATGTGATACTTACTGCTGCTTTTCTAACTACAGGGTCTGCTACTATGTCATAAAGAATATTTTGATACCTTTGAAGTAACTTGTTCTTGACAGGTCTATGTATTACTCAACTCAACTTCTTATCTGCTGAATAATTCCAAATAATTTTTATTCCATGTTTTGGGGGAATTGAAATTCAGTTGCTGCATCTCTATTTCCTTGGCCCTGCCTTTTTTCTTTTGTTTAAAGCTAGACACTACATGTTTCCTAGTCTTTTGGAATCACTGCTATCCTCTAGAAATTCTCAAAAATGACTATTGATAATTGTGAGACTGGTCTAGTCAGCTCTAAATACCTTATGGTGAATTTCAACAGATTTAACTGATTTGAGAACATCTAACTTAATTATCATCTAATGAATTTTTTCTGTGTTTGTTCCTGTTGTTGGTTTTAGTAGCTGTTTAATCATAGACACCTTTCTAATTAGGTGTCAACAAAGAAAAGATACTAAGCACTCCCGTGTTTTTGATGTAAGTGCTCAGTGCCACCCCTTCACGGAAGAGCAAGCCAGTTTCCTATCTGTTGGTGTGGTTTAACCCCAGTCGGTCACTAAGGCCCGCACAGCTGCTGACTCACTCCCCCTCCCCAGCGGGATGGGGGAGAGAATTGGAAGAGTAAAAGTGAGAACACTTACGGGTTGAGATAAGAACAGTTTAATAATTGAAATAAATTATTATTATTATTATTATTATTAGAATAAATTGTAATGAAGAGAAAGAAATAAAACTCAGGAAAAACAAGTGATGCAACCGCTCACCACCCACTGACCGACGCCCAGCCAGTCCCTGAGCAGGAATCGCTGCCCCCTGGCCAGCTCCCCCCAGCTAATATACTGAGCATGACATCATATGGTATGGAATAGCCCTTTGGCTAGTTTGGGTCAGCTGTCCTGGCTGTGCTCCTTCCCAGCTTCTTGTGCACCTGGCGGAGCATGGGAAGCTGAAAAATCCTTGACTTAATATAAACACTGCTTAGCAACAACTAAAACATCAGTGTGCTATCACATTATTCTTATGCTAAATCCAAAACACAGCACTATAGCAGCTACTAGGAAGAAAATTAACTCTATCCCAGCCAAAACCAAGACACTACAGAAATGTCTTTGTGCATGGTGGATGGGTGAGTTTGCTGAATTTTTAATTTCCTGAAAGCCGATTTTCTTCTTTTTGTGTTCTCCCTTATCTTCCTAAAAATGAAGAATCATGCCATCATGAATGCTCAATGTTTTCAGCTGCTTCTTCCCCACTCATTCAAGTCAAACCTACTACTGCCTTCCTTCCTAAATGCTTTTTACGTCTTCTGTTCAAGGATTTTTGTTCCTAACACAGTCCCAGGAACTTGCCACACTGTCGCTGTGTCTTTCTTTTCCCAAGAGGTAGGTACCTGCATGGTCATAATGGGGATATTTAAATAGGTCATGTGTTTTAAAAATTTTTGCTGATTTTCACAGAAAAAAGCTTCTCCCTCTAATTCTCCTGGTTTCTTGCTATATTAAGCTCTGACCTTAGTACCATCCTTGGTTTTGCCCTCTTTTGTCATTTATTCCCTTCTGTTTGGGACACTGCACCTTCATGAAGGATAGGACCAATTGAAGACTGCTTAAAATTATCAGAGAGATAAAAATAAGACTTCTGTTGGTATGAATTAGGTGTTTGGATTAAAGAGGAGAAGATTGAGTTTAGACATACTAAGTCTTCCAATACATAAAAGATAGGAAAAAAGTAAGGGAATAAGTTACCCTGCATGTCTGATATGGACAGGACAAGAAATAAGGCCTTTAAATTGTAGCAAAAAAAGATTCTTGTAGTACGTATTAGAGTAGATAGTACGAAGATTTTTTTTTCTAGCAGGTATATTTGATTTCTGTCATGAGTGGTGGGGGAGATGTGAGAGGTCTCTAGATCTCTCTAAAAACAACTTAGGTATGTGTCTGTCAGGAATTATGTAGATATGGTTGATCCTGCCTTGAACTAGGGGAATGAACTAGCATATCCCTTGATCCATACTTTTCTATGAATCTTTTTAGATCAGTTTGCAGTACTTGGGCCATATATATTGTTTGAGTCCTAGGCGAGAATATCCAGCCAAATTCTGATAAATGTTTGATGCTAATTACCCTAGATTTTGTCTTGGCTTTCTGTAGGTTCCTTTCTCCTTTGCTGGGTGAGGCTGGGAAATTGACTTGTCTGGGTAAGATTAAAGCCAAAGATTCTCACTACAAGTTAAAAGCCAATAAACTTTCAAAATGGGACAAGCAATGATTAATTTTTTGGAGTGCAACTTTAGCCCACAGCTATGCTAGCTATTTACTTTCCTCCTCCATTAGACTCAGGACTGTGAACCCTGGAATGGAGTAATTTCATAGTATTTTTGCTGTTCAGCTAGGGTAACTGACCTATGTATTGTCAAGTAACTTCGATTATTCTGTTCAGGTAATTCACAGAAGAGGTTAAAAAAAATCCCTTTGTCTCATTCTGTTTTTCATTTTCCAGTAGGAATCTTAAATTTCTTTTTCTCGATGTTTCTTTGTTGATCTTCATTTTAACTATGAGAATCATGGCATCAGTCCTAACTCCTCCTCCTTTTTTTGTCTGCATATTTTGTCTTTTGCTACGCAAGATTAAGCTATCTATTGATTTATTGTTGTGACAGCAGCCTTTCAGAAGACCAAGAAGAGATGCTTGCCACTGGCACTGGCAATAGTGCTGTTTCTTCTGCACTCCACAGCATTGATAATAACTACCATGAATGATACCATAACATATTAAGTCTTCTGAGCCTAGGAAAGCAGCAAAGTATGATCCTAATAAAACTCAAGACACTCTTACTACATTTACACTTTTTATGCAGAAATATTAAACTAGTGGGTTAGCTAGACTTAAACCCACTTTGAACTGCTGAGCAGAGTCATCAGTGGAATAAAACACATGATCTGTGCAGGGTCTGTCTTTAGCTCTGAAGTGAGATGGTACTCAGGAAAATATTACCGTCACTTCTGAATCCTTTGATCTTTTTGACAGCGTCTCTTTAAGCCTTTGCATGCTTCATCCTTAGAGCTATTGACTTAAAAATCAAGCCCGTTCTGAATGCTGCTGTTTCTGTAAATAGGCTAAATGAGCTCGCAACTGTCTTTTGTTGTTTATCATTTTCAAGTTCCTTGTTTTATTGTGTATGCATGTAGACAGAGAAATTTTTACTTCCTTTCTCTGTAAAGTAATTCCAAGATGTCATTGTGATTCATAATTATTAACAAGTCATAGTTTTTATCTTCCACTTAAAAAGAAAAAAAAAGGCAAATACCCTGCAATAACCAAAAGCCACAGTTTTTGTCTTAAGGCTCTGATTGTTAACGGAAGAGTACAGACAGTTAAGAGGCTTCCATGGTTGTATATGTCTGATAGAATTTATTTGGGAGCCTCTTCAGCTGAAGGAGTGCATTGTTTTGTCTTGAAGGTAGCTATTCCCTGCAACAGACTGAAAGGAAGCCTTGATGGGAAGAGAGGGTGAAAGCTATTCACATTCTTTTGCCTGGCGTTATTAGGTTGATTTTTATGCCTCTACAGATGTGGCTTTTGGCTGTAGAGCAGTGAAAGAAACAAACTTTCAGTACAACCTGTCTTTCTGCATAAATTCACTTCAGACACCTCTTTGAAAACCTGTTCTTCCCAATAAACCACCTAATTTGGTAGGCAGTTGTGATAGCAGCAATTCACAGCTGAAAATTTCAGGCTTGCTCCTTCTTGCCTAGGCATTCCCGGCATTGTTATGCCACAGTGCAGTCTAACCTGGTAAAAACTGATGGGTTTCCTACATTATTGCATTCCAGCCTCGGAACTGTAACTTGCATAATCACACCCATGTCACCTCTGTGAGAATTATTTCAGTTTTCGATAGTGATGTAGCCCTAAACCAACTATGGTATTAACTTGAGCCGAAGAGCAGGGTTGTTAATTCTTGATTCCATGTTGCTGCATTGTAATTACCCTATCGTTAGTTTAAAGGTAGCTTGCTTATGTCTGTACAACGGTAATCCCGTCTTTGTATTGATTTGGAAAACTGGTTTTGGGTGCTAATGAAACAGATGTAAAATAATGAAACCTCAAACGTTTTCCCTCAGCTAATTGCAAAGACAACAGAATTTTTATTTATTAGTGATGGTGCTTCTTCCATTGTGTATACCTATAGAAGATGTATTTCAATATAAGATGTTTAACTACCTTGAATGTATTTTTTTTTCCTGAACCACCATTATCTTCATTTGTGCTCCATATTTCAGTTTTTAGAAATTATCTGGGGTATTTTTGTTTGTTTGTTTTAATGCTGCTCCTCTTCCTTTCACAGGACAATAAAGTCTCTGTCTAGGGACTTCAATAAACAATCCAGTAAAATCAGTCTGCATGTCAGCATTTTTTATAAAATGATCTGGTTTTTTGGTTTTTGTTTTTGTTGTTGTTGGTTTTTTGGGGTTTTTTTGGTTTTTTTGTTTTTTTTTCATGATGCATGTAGTAACATGTGCCCCAGCTGTAACAGGCAGGCTAAAAATCATGCTTGTGTCACAGATGCAAATTCCTTTGTTAGTTTTATTAAGGTGTGGATTTAATTTTGGAAATATTTCAGATAATAAATGGCACAATGTAAACAGTAAGAATCTTTTGAGTATGACACAGAATACTTTGGAGGATACTGTTCTCACTGTTAAGAAAATTAATTGAGCATATGCAAAACCAGAGTGGAGACAGAAGCTAAGTAATATTTTTCAAAGCTGAATGCAGAGCTAAGAATATGGCCTGGTCCTCTGCTCCTCCACTCCCAATATCCTGTCCATTAAATTGGTGTTGCTGGTGCAGTATCTCTGCTAGTTCCTGTCTACATGCAATCCCTTGTCCCAAGAATTTCTGCTACATGAATCTTCCCTCTTTCTCAAACTGGGTCACCAATCCCATGGTCTCCAATTACCTCAATCTGCTGTCATCATTTTTCCCTTCCCAAATATAAGGACTCAAACTCCATTCATTTGAGCATTCTATGTGCCTGAAATTTTCTTAATTAATACAATGTGGACATCCCAGATTTCAGTATTTATTTCACATTCTGGCTCAGGACCAACAAAGCTTTCTTCTTTAGTTTGGTTCCAGGACCAATTACGAGGAAATAAAAACACAATTCCATCATTTCATCATGTCTGTGACCTTCAATAGATGATTTACAGCAGTTTAGAAAAGTTCATATGGCTTCCCCTTTTGTACTTTGCCCCTGATTTGTTATCATGTTGAAGTCTGTTCGTGTATGCTCAGGCAAGCTGAGATTTCAGAACAGTTGATTCTCTTTTTTCAAAGATTATTATGTTACTGTTACTTTTCCATATACATTTTTGCTCATATGGTGTTCAGTACTTCAGTTTTCCATTTGGTACAATAGTTCTCTGTGTCTGGGTGCTAAAACATACATTGTAACCACCTTTCCACCTTTCATGGAAGTAATAAGAAATAGTGCTGCTTGATTTTTTTTTTTAAATTTTTTAAAAGATCTGCCATAAAGTTGTTTGCTTTAAATCCATTAGCAGCTCTGCAAAATGTGTCTACAAAGACCGAGAAAACAGGAATCCAGTCTGTGACACACTTGCTTCCTCGGTACTATTAAAATATTTTTATTTTATGTGTGCAGTTACTTAGGTTTCTGCTCCTTCCACCCAAGCCTAACATATATTTTTCTCAAAGAACATTATGTTAGTGCAGTGTATAAAGCTTTTTATTTATTTGATACTTTACTGGTAAGGGAGAGTGGCCCGTATGATCATTAGATATTCAAGTTATAATAATTCAGTGGAAATGTGAAAAATTTAAAAGTTAATTTATTTAGCTGTAATAGCAAAAATTATGGTTATTAAATTTCATGATGTGATAAACATGCTTCAATTTCTAAAGGCCTATATTGCAAAAATATTTTATGTTTGAATGCATGCACAAGTCCTCTTTATCACAGTCTAATTTGCTGAAATTGAGACCCCCATAATATGTTAACACCATATTAAAGATATTCCTTTTTTAATACAAGAGGAAATCCAACAACTTAAATGTAACAAATAATGGATAGCACTGCAGATGCTGATGATCTTATAAGATTTACTAGTTATTTTGTGCAGTAATGACAACACTTCCTGTTAAAGGACATGTTATTTTGAAGTAGGTGATGGATATCAGCTCTGACTAAATACTGTAAATTTGTCAACAAATACAGTGTTGGCTCTTTTTGCATAGTGTAATAATTTCTTCATCAATATATTTTGATGTTTAACGTAAGAATTTGTGTTTTCTTTTTCCTGTGTTGTGTCTCTAAGCATAGGCTCTATTGAAAGAGACTGAAAAGTAGTAATGTAATTCAGGCTGATGAAAAGAGAAATCTCCTGCATTATAAATTGATGTTACCATATGCGTAGCATTATCCTAGAATGTATATTGTGTGATAACTGTCTTCCCACATTTCTCCTAGAAAGTGTAACTTCTCTTTTAGCAATATTTAAGTAAGTGTGCTACAGATCTTTTTTCTTTAATGTTTCCGTATTTCAAAGAGTAATTCTGTGTTAAAGTTTGTGTGTCTCTTTCAGAAAGAGAAATTAAATAAGGATATCCAAGAGATCCAAACATACACAAAGCAATCAGATACTCACGCAAGTTATGTTAGGGAAGCTTCACCAGATCTTTAATCCATCCTCCCAGCAGTGCAAGTTTTTTGGTTTGTTTGTTTGGAGTGGTGGGTTTTTTTGTTTTGGTGGTTGGGGGTTTTTTGTGTGTGTCTGTGTATAGTATGTTTCCTAGAGTGTAGTGCTTTAAGCCTGATTTCTTTTTTAAATGACTGGAGAGATGAGACTTTCCACAGTCTACAGAGTGCCTGTTCTTTCATCCAAATTCTGCCTGCAGTTCTATAAACTGAACCATGACTATGTGGAAGGTAGGTAGATATATATGTTCTTCGATTTTACTGCCTTTATCAGCCTGCTTTGCCAGCATCTATTTAAGAGCAGCAAGGACATGGAAGAGCTTTCCAGTAATAGTTGTCCATTGCTGTCCAGAGCCATAACTTTCAAAAATATCTTTGGGAGACTCAGATTTGACAGCATCTGTTCTCTTTCCATCATTGTTCTGAAATTAAGACCTGTCACACATTAACATTAAAGTATATAGGTAATAAACTAGTATTTTAAAATAAAAGTCAGAAACAAGACCTGCAAGAGCTTGATATCAGTGTATGCTAGTTAGGGCCAAAATGTGAGAACTGTTGCTGAGTAGCCAGCAACCTTGTTCAGCTCTCTTTTGCTTGGAAAAGACAAGAATAATCTGCTGTATTTCCTTTAGGAAGTATTTGGGCAAATGCGATTCAACACATAAGCCTGTCAAGAGCAGCCATACATATCAAACTTTCAAACACAGAATGGAGACTTCAGCTAGGAGGAGTCACCTTTTGAATGAACACTGTGGTAAAATATTCTTAGGAAAAGAGTTTAATCTGTAGAAGGCTTAAAACCTGCAGTGAAAATTGAAGTCTGGCTGGGAACTTGACGACATNNNNTCTGGCTGGGAACTTGAAGACATGCTTGGTTTAATGGATTTATGAGCTTTTGTTGCAACATCCGAGTAATCTAAGAAGCTGCTTTTTCTTGCAGGTGTAAAATGAATTATTCTAGGTTTCAACTTGCTGGTTGCTGATTGAGATTTATTTGTTGGGGTTGGATTTTTTTGGCATTTCTGTTTTGTTCTCTGTATTTCTCTTTTGCATTGAAAACTTAGTATTTAAACCTATTATTTATTACTGCTTTGAATTTCATTTATCCCACAGCTGACTTTTGTCTTTATTTCTAAGCACTCTGTCTTAAGGGACGTGCACAACATCCCACAAAAGGGTATAATCTTTTTTTATGCTATTTCTAGTATTCCATAGCAACTGGGGAAGAAAAAAAAAAAAAGGAGCCTAAACTGAACACTACAACACAGGCAATTCATTACAGATTTTCCGCTTAGTATTCAGTAAATTGTCAAGTCCTTATTTTCATCATTAGCATATTTTCACAGAGCAGAAGCATAGCCATTTCTGGCAGACTGAATTAAATGTGTTTTACTTGAATGTGAAAGAAGAAAACATTGTCAGGCTTTCTATGAAAGCATGATTTTCTAGTAATAATTTGTTTTCTGGAACAGTTTGCTGTGGATGTCTTTATGTTTCTATAAAGATATGGGTATGTGTTTCAGTCTACCTGTAATTAAACCATTTCTCAACTGAAGGGGAAAAAAAACACTGAAATAATTCTTTTCTCCTTTTTTTTTTTTTTTTTTTCCCCCTCCATATTGCATGAGCTAAAAAATTTACTAGTTCTCTTATAGTCATGCACTGGCATATTTCATTTAAGATTTTGAAGTATGCTTATATAGAAAGAATCAAGACCAAAAAAAGCCTCAGAATTTTACTGTCCAAGGACTGTGGAAAAGATCAGGTATGACTGTTCAGAAAATTTGGTACATACATTAATTTCTTTTCTATCTAAGGCTAGCTGATAGCAATTCCATTTTATTTTGATTCTCATAGGTAGTTGTCTTAATTACTGTGAAATTAAGTTACGTCCACACTCTTCATTTCAAAACAGAATTTTAAAAGTGCCTAAAAATCTTTTGCTTGCTTATGTACTATCATGTGAAGGAAAAATATGTTTTATGCAAGATCTGATTTTCTTTCAGTGGTAAAGAAAGTTCCCATCTTCTGCTTGTAATCCAAATAAACTCTGCATTTGTCAGTGAGGCTGTTTTATGATAGCTGTATGATAGAACCAGTAATTGTGTGGCTGGCAAATATTTACAGTATCAACAGAGAACTGAGAATCAAAACATATATATCAAAGTATAAATAAAAAACCTTAAATACTGCATGTATGAAACTGTGTTTATGTGCTTGAGTGCGTAAATACACCTACAGACACAAATTGACCTTTGTATGTGTACACATGCACTTATATGCATATAAAGTTGTAAACCACAAAATTATACTCAAATACATCCTTTGCTCAGTTATTCCAATAGCAAAGACTATGGGAAAAAGCTCAAAAGATTCCTAAGAACTGTTTTGCTGTTTGCCCTCAATAGCTAAAAGAGAGGACAAATTTATTCCCTCCCCCCGCCCATTTCTTTTGCTTTTCATTTTATTTTTAATATGAGAAAAGGAAAATGGGATCTAGTAGCTCTTTTGCTGGAAGGTAGTACCTACTGAAGAAAAAACAAGAGAAAATAGCTAACTGAGTCACCCTGTTTAGCATCTTATAGCATCTATGGCTACTGCTGTATCTTTTATGTTTCAGTAAGCTTGCTTAAGATATGTTTATCTGCTATCAGGAATCTCTCAAGATATACCATTCTGTACCTTTTTTCCTAAAAGACCTTCACTTGCATGCTTTTACATTTCATTTACAAATAAAATAAAACAAGCACGGGATCTAGACAATTATTATTTCCTCTTGCAAATGGCCCCCATTACTTGTTACTCCTTCCTTTCTTTTAGTTATGTCACCAGCACACCTGGAGTTTTTGTTTTATAGACTGCTAGATACTTTAGGTAGCCATTATCAAATATGGAATCATTGTGTCAAAAATAACATGTGTCCCCTACAGTCATCACAAAGGAAAAAAACTATGACCTATAAAGGACAGCAAGGAACTTTTTGAGAAGAAATATTTAAGAATATATGACAAGCAGGAAGCTGTTGTTTTGTTTTGTTTTTTTAAAGACTGGTTGCTTTCAGTCAAGGAATCTTTTCTTGGCCAGTGAAAATTAGGCAGTTTCAAACTGTATGTATACTGTTAACTGTCTGTCCCCTTCATCCAAAACCAACACCACTAAACCAAATCCAACCTTTAACCTTTCTGTGTTTGTAGTAGTGGCTTAAGGATATTCATGTAAACAATTGCATCAAAATATCATCCAGTCAGATGATGTACTGAACTGTATAAACTAAAGTAGTAGTGATACAAGATTATTTGTGCCCAGGCTTACAATCCAGGAATTCATGACATGACTGGAACTGTCAATTGATTTAATATTATGCTTACCTTTTAATTCTTTATTAAAAATATCTAGACACGGTGATTAGGATGACTAACACAAAACAATTTCTGCTTAAGACTGAATTTTGGTTTTGATGCCACATTATGCTACGTTTCTTTGGCTCTCTCTGTGTATGTGTGTGTGTCTCAACCTCTACATTCAAAGGGACTTTATTAATGACTCCAGCAGAATCAAGCTTCCTTTCAGATGGAATGATGTACCTATCAAGAATGGCCAGTCTAAAACTTCTATTTTAGTTGTCAATGCTTTGTTTTTACAAATTATTTGATGGTTACTGTTGTTGTAATTTGAAAACATTGTCTGTGACATTTGAAATTAGACTGACTTCTAGTTATAAGTTAAATAGAAACTTAAGTCTCTCAGTTCCAGGCTTAATGAGCTGTTGTAAGTCAAAAAAGAATAAGGAGAACTACTAATAGTATGAATTGCAACAGCTGCATTAAGTTAAAACACAAAAATAAAAGTATCTGCTCTGTCCTTTGAGGGAAGGAAAGAACATTTTGCTATGCTGTTTTGCCAAGTTAAACTCCCTTATGTACAACAAGTATAACTTAAACATTTCACATCCACCCAAATATTTTAATTTGACCCAATACAATAAAGCATATGTTGCTATATTTTTAAAGGTACACAATGTACTGTGATTGCCTGTTCTATGTTTATTTTCAGGCTTTCCTTACAGGTAAGAGCTCTTAACAAAAATATTTTAAGGACATAATTGGCACTTATTAGTCAGCAAAGTTATAGTCGTTACATTTATTTTAATGTAAATTGTGAAAGTATCATCTTGCTTACAGAAGTATTTTTGTAGGAATAAATATTACTAGAAAACAGTAATTTGCTTTTGGATCTAATCTTTATTTATTTGTGATTACTCCCAGCTTCCTTATTCTTTATATCAGTCTGATTTTTCTGTCTCTATTGGTGGTTGTGTAAAACATTCTCAAGTACTGATTTACTCTTCAAATACAAGAATATTGAGAAAAATCTTTTGTAAGGGAAGGAATGTTTCTTTTCATTCTTTCACATGATACAATAGATTTTAGATTTTTTTTTTTTTTTTGGTCAATTGAGTGTGAACTGAAGATGTAGAAAGAGGTCGTTCTCATATGTTCTAACTTCCTTTTTCTCTTTTTGGGTTGGATACAATGTTTTGGATGCTAAAAATAAACATGACACTTTTGCATAATTATCCCATAATTTGATATTTCAAAATATAGAGTTTGGAATTTCAAAATTCTAAATTCTTTCAGTTAGAAGTCGTGCCCTAATTGAAAACTGGGGAGAAGAAACAAAGAAAAAAAGCTGTGGAGATTTCCCTGAATTTTTGTGAGTGAGAAGGAATAAGATATGATACACTTTCTTTGTTTTGAATAGAAATGAACAAAAATAAAATTAAATTTAGTGGTTTCAGTTGTTCTTGTTTCATAAAAAGGTTTATTATTTTATACTTTTGCTTTAAAAGAAGTATGATTCTTTTATCAGAATAGGATATTATAGGACAGAGGGAGTGGGGAGGGCAAGAGAGAATGAGAAGAGAGCGAGAAGAAAAAGAAAGGGAGAAGAGGAAGAGAGAAGAAGAGACAGGGAGAGAAGATAGAGGTTGGAGGAGTAGAAGGAGAAGGGAGAGAGGAAACGGAAATGGAAGGAAAGAAGACAAGGAAAAGAGAGAGAAAAGGAAAAGAGAGACAGAAAAGAAGAGGTGTACATGACAAGGTGCTGGCAGCGGAGGGCTGCAGGGGTGGCCTCTGTGAGGAGAGGCTAGGGCTGCCCTGGGCCAGACACAGCCAGTTCCATCCGGCTCCCCACCACGGGGCACTGCTGAGCCCAGCTGCCAAGATGGTGCTGCCTCTGTGGTAACATATTTAACAAAGGGCAAAACCAGCACTCAGACAGAAGAGGAGGGTAAAAAAGAGGGTATGAAACAGTAGTGTGAATGCCAAGGTTAGAGAAGAAGGAGGGAGGAGGTGCTCCAGGTGCCAGAGGAGAGATTCCCCTGTAGCCTGCGGAGGACGACACCGGAGCAGATATCCACACTAGTCTGTGGAGGACCTGCTGGAACATTTGGATATTTCCTGAAGGAGCTGTTGCCCATGGAGAGCCCAGGCTGGAGCAGTCTCCTAGCAGGAATGCAGCCCACAGAGAGCCCACACTGGAGCAGACAAAAAGTGTGAGGAGGAAGTAGCAGCAGAGAGGAGCTGTTATGGACTGATTGTAACCCCCCCTGTCCCTCAGCGCCGCTCCATGAGGGGGGAGGTAGAGGAATCAGGAGTGAAGGAGGAAAGTTGAGCCTGGAAGCAGGGAGCTATTGTTTTAATTTTTTTTTTGTCCTTGTTTCTTTCTACCCAAATCTATTTTAATTTGCAATAAATTAATTTTCCTCAAGTCGAGTCTGTTTTGCCTCTTATGGTAACTGGTAAGCAATCTCCTTGTCTTTATCTCCACCCACAAGCTTTTTCATCCCCTTTTCTCCCTGTTTCCTGTTGAGGAGGGCGAGTGAGGGGCTGGGTGGGCATTTGGCTGCTGGCCAAGGCTAACCCACCACAAGAGGAAAGAGAGAGAAAGCAAGGGAGAGGAAGAAAAGAGGGAAGATAAGAGTAAGAAAAGAAAGAGAGAAGAAAAAAGAGAGAAGGAGAGGAGGAAAGAGAGGAGATGGAAAAGAAAAGAGAGGAGTGAAAAGGAAGAGAGAAAAAAGAAAAGGGAGAAAAGAGAAAACAAGAAAGGAAAAAGAGGGAAGAATGAAAAGAGATGAGAGGAAAGAAAAGCAGAAAGAAGAGAGAAAATAAATACAGGGGAAGAAAAGAGAGAAGACTGAAAAGTAAGAGAAAAAAGCAGTAAGGAAAGAACAGAGGACGTGAGAGAAGGGAGAGGAGAAGGAGAGGAGAAGGGGGGAGAGAAGATAAAAAGGAAAGAAGAGAGAAAAGGGCGGAAGAGGAAAGGCAGGAGAGAGAAAAGGAGAGAAAAAAGAAAAGGAGAGGAAGAAAAGAAAAGAGAAAAAGAGGGAGAGAAAAATAGAAGAGAGAGAAGGAAAAGGGAGAGAAAGAAAGAACAGAAGAAAAGGAGACAGAAGGGAAAATGAGAGAAAAGAAAGAATAAAAAGGAAACAAGTCCAAGCAAGGCCACTGTGCTTGAGGAATCTGTAACTGAATGCCGTCAGCAGCAAAGTTAAAATTTTTAACTGACTGGGAGAGCTTGTATGTGGTATTGGTATGTGGTAACCAAGACCCTGGAAATTACCTTCCATAGAGTAAAAACTGTAAAATCCTTATATTAAAATAACTCAGCTTTGGTGGTTTCACCATTGCCATTCAATGAATAGATACATTCTTTCCAGGTAAAAATATTCCATAGAAATTGTAATAAGCATTAAAAACTTTCTTACTGATTTGGAAAATTGATTACTTAGGCAAATGGATGGTGTGGCTGAAATAGTACAACATAACAAACTCCAGCAGGCCAGCATGTTGGCATGTGTCAATTTTTAAAAATGGGCAAAGTTAATAAAACAATTTAATTAGGATCACTCAGATTTTTGCTAGTGAGAGTAAAGAAAGAAAATACATTAGTTTTAAGTTCGGCATAGCAATTTGCTTTAATGCTGTCCTTTCTATCAGGGAGAAATATTATTTAATAAAGTAATCTCATATTACGGTCTGGTAGCTCACACTAAGTAACATAGTCAAGATTTAAAGATTACTGAAGTGAAAAAAGAAATCCATAATTCTCATGAAATATAAACAATAGTTCTAAACTGTACAGTAGTTAGTGAACTTCGCTCAGCAATACTTGATTATTTCCTTTAAATGCTTAAATATTGCCACAATTTAAGCCTTTTCTCTGAAATATGCTTACCTTTTAAAATTTAATTCTAATAGGTCTTAACAGCATGTTGTGATTTGCCTCTTGTGTTTTCTTTTCGTTATCGGGGGAAGGTGGAAGGAGATGTCTGTATGTAAGCACCTATTCTAATTTTATAAATCTAGTTGCAGTTGGTTTTAATGGCAGGGACTGGAAAACTGCATTGAAATCATGTGAGAGAGCAGGGACATGACATTAGGCTCGAGTGGAAGAACGTGTGGGGCTCCTTCAAGCTTGGTAATTCTGCTTTCCCTCAGCAGGGTGATACATCTGCGTCTCCCCTCCTCTGTGTCTTCTTGTGCCAGGTGTAGCAACCCAAGGGGTTACAGCTCAGGTGAGCCAGCTGCATCTGGCATGTAGATTCAGGAGCGGCTGGAGGGAGCATGTTGTGTTACTGACAAAAGGTGAAATACAGGCCTTGCTCTGAGGAGTCTGAAATGGGAACCAGTTGTGTCAGTCTGAGGCCATCCTTCTCCAGTTACTGTAAACCAATACTGCAGCTGAAAGAATAATCCCGCTCGCTCCAAGCTGCTTTTCCTGTTCTGGGCTGCCCACTTCCCTGGGTGCTGGCATAGGCATTCACATGGCTGTTTGGGAAAATAATCAAGATTTAAAGTAAAAAAAAAATGGGGGGGGGGGGGGTAGGGAGAACATGTCATGGAGGCAGGAGCATGTGGTCTGCCTTAGAGGGAAGCCACTCAAGCTGCTGCTTTGAGTGGCAGAGCTGGCTGAAAGTGACATGAACCCAGTATTAATCTTGGTGCAAACCTCATTGGTGAAAGCAGAAACTACTCCATTGCCTTACATGCAGGTACACAGATGCACTACCACTGGCGTAACTGCAGGGTGGTGTCTTGTCACTGACACAGCTGCGGTAACAAAAACCCCTGCTGTGGATGAGAAGGAAGGCTGGAGATTCTTCTAATCAATCAGGGGAGGAGCGTGGCTGGAAGCTGTGACTGCATCAGGATTACATTCCTGGTATAGCATGATAAAGTAGGAGTCCTACTCAGCATTCTGAACTAGACCTGGCCCACAGTGGTTTTCTGGCAACATGTTCTCCCTTCTTTTCCCTTTTTCACTGTGTGACAGAGTTAATGAAGCCACTGTTAGATGCTGCATGGGCTTTCTCTGTGGGTGGTGCAGCAGCTCAGAAGTTCTGTTTTTCTTTTGCGGTATATTTTGTCACTCTGTTGCAGATCTCCAGGACAGGCAGCTAATCAGAGACCTAGCAGTTGCAGCAGATAACAGGCTTTTCCAGGAAACTTCAGGGAAAATCTTTTGGGAGCTCCTGCTGCTGGGAAATTTGGTGGCTTGCTGCTGCAGGTCAGGGCCAGGCTACAGAGGCATTTGCCTCTGTCAGCTCTTACAGACAGCTTTTGTTGGCTACCTGCTGGTTGTGGACTACCTATGTATTTTGTCTTCAGCTGACTGTTGATCAAGCAGTGTCAAGCACCTGTTTGACGAATGCTTGAGGAGTAGCTGTGTAACTGGTGGGCAACTGCAGCTCCCAGAGCCCAGGAAACAGAGGGAGCTAAGAGTCCTAGCAGTTATCACAGAAGTTAGTACAAGAGGGACACAATGGGGTGCAGAATATTAGCTCAGGCCAATGTGGGACTGCTTAGGACTGTGCAGTGATGGTACTGATGTGCTGTAGGGCATGATCACCAGCGACTGCTCCTGGCACATCAGAGGCCTTGGCCCAAAGAGAACTCCAGGTCTTGGGCTGCACTCCTGGGTCTAGGACTTGCACTGGGGAGGGCTGTGGCCTCACATGGGAAGCACACTCTGGTCAAGGTGCTGAGTTGTCAGGTGAAGGAGCTCTGGGAGGAGATGAGTAGACTGTGCAGCATGAGAAGAGACAAACAGGAGATCAACAGGATTTTTGCAGAGGCAAGAACCCAAGTTCTGTGATGTGAAGTAGAGGCAGCTAGAGATTATATTCAAACGAGCTGTGGATAGAGACTCTTAAGACTCGGAAGTTGGAAATTTATGACTTCTGGCAATAGAAGGAAGATTCTCTGCCTGCAGAGGAGGATAGGTGTGGTGCCCTGGGAGGAGGTGAGCAAGATTGTCAGGGGAGACATCAGAGCCAGCTGAGGCTTAGCCAAATGTGTACATGAGGAAGAAAAGGAGGGTAACAGTTATTTGAGACCATATCCTGATGGAGACAGAGGCACACATGTGCTGACCTGGTGTACTTGCTATAGCTGGAGGTTTGCTTCTTGTTGGGTACGTGAATCACAGATGTTGCAGTTGGAAATATCTGAGGCTTGTCCAGTCCTCAGACTTCACCCCTTGCTGTTCATCCATGTGGCCACCATGATACTACTGGGGTGAGCCCAAGTATATAAAAAATGACTGCAGAGCCCTGGGGGCAAGGTTGAAGAGCACAAATGCCCAGGTAGTGTTTTCCTCAATCCTGCCAGTGAGGTGGAAATGCTCTGGTGGCAGAGGGCACATCCCTCAAGTCAAAGTGTTGCTGCATGGCTGGTGTCACAGGCAAAGCCACGGTACCCTCTTTGAGGAATAAGGACTGCTGAACACAGACAGGATCCATGAGATGGAGTGCGGCAAGGGCATCTTTGCTGACAGTATCAGTAACCTTTTCTGGAGTGCTTTGAAGTAGCTACTTAATGGGAGGGTAGCTGCAATTTGAAGAGAAGTGAGGGCATGGAGAACATTGAGGAAGTGTCTGGGGAAAAACGTGACTGGAGAAACCTTGCACTTTCCTTGTACAGGCAGTATGACTGGGGTGTCCATTTCAAGTGTCTGTACACAAATACACAGAGCATGGGAAACAAGCAGGAGGAATTGCAAGTCTGTGTGCACTTGCAGAGCTCCTTAGGGTTACGAAGACATGGTGGGATAGTTCACACAATGGAGTGCTGCCACGGATAAGTGGATGGATACAGGCTGGCAAACAGGGGCAGTACATGCAAAGGAGGGGTGGGAATGCACGGTGCTTTGCCTTGGAATGGATACTGAGCCTGTTGAGCATTTAAGAGAGAGATCAAAGGGCAGAACAAGATGAGTAATGTTGTGGTAGGCATCTGCTGCAGACCATCTGGCTGAGAAGAAGTAGATGAGACCTTTAAGTAACTGCTGGGGGCCTTGCAATTATTGCAGGCCATAGTAGTTGTGGGGGATGCAAGCAAGCCAGGACGTTCCTGAAAGTCAATTTCTTGATGCAGGTGATTGATGAACCAACTAGGGGACATGCTGTCCTGGACTTGTTACACATGAACAAGGAAGAACTGATTGAAGGTGTGAAGATTGATGACCTCCCTTGGCCATGGTTGATCATCAGACCATGGACAAAAGGGCCCAGGAAAGGTGTTTTATCTTTGCTGGTGAATGAGAATGGCCCATTCCAATGCGCAGAAAGTCAAGCAAGTGTGGCAGAAAGCCAATATGAATGAGCAAGGGCAAATCATGCCTGACCAGCCTCTTCACCTTCTGTGATCAGATGACTGGTTCAGTGCATGAGAGGAGAGCAGTGGATGTTGTTTACGTTGACTTTAGCAAGACCTTTGGCATCATTTCCCATAGTATCTTCACAGTCGAATTGGTGAGATAGGAACTCAGTAAGTGGACAATAGAGTGGATGGAAATTTGCCTGCATTGCAGGGCCCAAAGTGTTTTCATCAAAGGTGTTAACTCCAGTTGGTGACCAGTTGCTAAGTGGTGTTGCTCAGGCATTGATGCTGAGGCTGTTATTGTTGAATGCTGCTATTAAACTCCTGGTTAATGGGACAGAGTGCTCATTGAGCAAGTTTGGAGATGATCCTCAACTGGAGGGAGCGGTTGGTACACTGGAAGACTGGGCTGCTGTTCAGAGGGATCAAGACAGCAGAGAACTGTGCTAACAGGAACCTCATGAAATTCAACAAAGACAAGAGCAAACTCCTTCACCTGGGACATAGTAACCCACGCAGCAGTACAGGTTGGGGGCTGATGAGCTAGAAATCAGCTTTGCAGAAGATGACCTAGGAGTCCTGATTGTTAACAAGCCAGATGTTAGTCCTGCCCTTGCAGCAAAGAAGACCAAGCCCATATTGGGCTGTGTTAGCAGAAGTGTGGCGAGCAGGTCAAGTGAACTGATCCTTCCCCTCTGTTCAGCATTTGTGAGACCACATCTGGAGTACTGTGTCCAGTTTTGGGCCCCCTAATACAGGAAAGAGATTGATATACCAGAGCAAGTCTAGTGGAGGTTCACCAAGATGGCTGGAGGCTAGAGCATATGATGTATGAGGAAAAGAACTGGGCTTGTTCACACAAGAGGAGAGAAAGCTCAGGGGGATCCCACGGCAGTCCACAGCTCACTAATGGGAGAATGTAGAGAAAACGGAGCCAGGCTTTTCTTGGAGGTTGCACAGTGACAGCATGAGAAGCAAAGAATGAGAGGCAACAGACACAAATTGGAACATGGAAAATTCTGATTTGATACTAAGAAAAATATTTTCCCAGTGAGAGCAGTTAAGCGCGGGAGGAGGTTGCGCAGAGAGGCCATGAAGTCTCCATTATTGGAGGTTGCACAAAACTTGACTGGACAAGGCCCAGGTCCAAGTGGCCCTGCTTTGAGCAGGAGGTTGGACTAGATGACTTCTGAAAGTTCCTTCCAATGTAAATTAGGCTACAATTATATGAATGTGTGAAACTTGGTGTAGCTGAATGTTCTTAAAAACAGCTGTAACTTTTTTTTGGAGGGGGGGTGGAGTAGGATGTATTTTTTATTTTGCATTTGACTAACCAGTTATATCTCAATAACATGCACAAGATATTCTTAAAGCACTACAGAGAAAGTTGTGGAGACTGGCCAATTAAAAAGCCAAATTAAACAAGAGAACTTGGGATAACTTCGTAGAGGTCCCTTGGGTAGGATGATTAAATTTCAGAGGCCAAAAGGCATTCGGTGATTACTGACTATGTCTTGTTCAGCATAATCACTTTACTTTCCACCTTAATTTTTTTTGAGGAGTAACCTTCACCCAACTTGAAGCCAAGAATATTTGGAAGGGTGGGGTGTTTTTTTTTCATTTTATACATTGCACATTTTGTGGCAATGTTTTTCTTGGGTTTAGTACATTTTTGATTGTAGCACAGTCATTACTTCATTTTTCTAAACATATGTATTTAAAACCCACAAGGGCCTGTGAAATCTGATACTAAAATAAGACATCATATATATCAAAACCATGGTTCCTTTAAAAAAGCCATTTTTTAACCTCTACTCCAGAGTTCCTTTCATGTGGCAGGAATTAATTTTTTTCCTTTCTTTGTAATTTTGTCCTTCATGGTGATCGTTGGTGTTAAAGTAGAAAATGAAAAATGTACTACTGCTTTTTAATGAAATCAGTTAAAACTATTAAAAGGAAATATTTTATTAAAAGAGAAAAAAAAATCATGTATTCTTAAATAGGAGGTAGCTGTCAGAGAGAACTGTTATTATTTGACCACTATAAGAATTTGTTACGCAAAGAAATCAAATAGTTTCTTTCAAGTGATGTTGAATGAGGAGGGTGTTCTCAGTCCAGAGGACACCTTAGCTGTCATGACCATCTCTGACACACACTGATTTCTTGTTCTTTTGGGATAATTTTCTTTCTGAAGCATTTTTCTTTTAAGATGATTTCAAAAAGTACTCTTTAATCTTTGCCTGTGTCTTTCAAAAACACATTAAAAATGCCTTTTTTTTTGTTAGCATTGCTTTTTTCTTGTAATATTTGTACTACATCTAACAAAATGGTAAGGATTCAAAGTACAGAGATGCGTTTACTATATATCCTTTCTTTGAGATTTTTCTTCACAAAGAAAAAAACTTGGATTTTTCCCAGGTGTTAGGGAACACAGAAAAGTGTAAACATTCTCTATAAAACTTGTATTTTCATTTCCTTTCTGGTCAAGGAATGCATGTTGCCATATGTGAATATCATTTAAAGAGGTGTCATGGTGTTTCAAGCATACTTTTATGAACATTGAAGATATTCAGAGAGATCTACTCAAGAGGCATGGCTGACAACAGGCAAGGGTAATCAGCAAAAATAATGGGTAGGGATATTTAAATTTCAGGAAAGCACATTTGTATCTTTCTGTCTGCAGTGTATAACATGGCATTGATATGATATGTTTGTGTGCTTTTTATTTTTCCTTCTCAAATTTACCTGCTATACTGCTAGCACCTTGTTTTCAAATACATTATAAACCTAGAGTAAATTCGTATCTCCATAGGAAATTTTTCCTTCAAAAACATTTTTTTGAAGAAAAAATATTTTCAGGGGAAAATCCATGGCAGTAACTCTGCAAAATTCTGTTCAGGAACACTGCTAAATTTTACACAGGTTCTGGAACTTTTGTATGTAAAGGCATTCTTATGAGAGAAAAATGGTTTAAAAAAATAAAAAAAAAAAGCCTCACTGGCTTAAGGAGTACTGAGATTTGCGATGAACTTTTGTTCCTGAGGCTTTTCATTTTATTGTTTTAGACGAGTCGTAATAAAGCTCTGGTTTCACCACAGATGAGCTCCATTTATTTTTTTTTCTGGAACATTACTGTGGCTATTGTCACCAGGTTTGACACCATCAGAAGTTTTCCCAGGCCGCCAGCACCAGGAGATACAATACACTTTGGTCTAGATATCAGAAAGATTCATTATCAGTGTTGCAGGGTACCAGAACTTCATATACCCTGGCCTCGGACCACAAAGTGCTCTAAAGGTAAGGGTGGAAATGCTGAACTTGACTGAAATGTCTATCAAAGGCCATTGTACAGAGCAGAGGGCAGATCTGATGTGTTTTCAGTAGTCTGTACCTCTGAGGAAAAGAAAAGAGATCAGATCTACCATAGTACTGCAATACAGCTAAGAGGTGAAAAAAACCTAAGTCTATGCGATCATTTGCAAAAGTGAGCCAAACTCTTAGCTACTGACAGGAAATTAGAATAAAAAATTATGGGTAGTCATGCATGAGAGCTTTGCTTTACTGAGAAACCTAAGTATCATCTTAGATTGTGTGGTCAGTTAGTCACTTGGGACTGACTGTGGGTGAATGCAACCAGTCTGGCAACCTCTTAAATAAAGAAACAAAACAACCTTTTCTTACCAGCATCCCCTGTCTTTTTGTCATGTTTGCCTTCAGCTAGCAGTTTCATTCACTTGTCCACCTTGGTTTTTATATGATGACGTATGGCTAGAGGTTTATTATGTTTGTGCTTTACTGTGTGTGCTAGTGTCACGTAATCACTGCACACAATGGCTGCATGTAGATGTACAAAAGGCCCAGAGAGAGATTGGTTCATGTAGGAGGATCCTAGAAGTGGTAGAAATAGGTCTTAAGGGTAGTGGCATAATCTCCAGTATTTGTTTATTATGTACAGCCTTTCATAGAAGACTTGAATAATCTTTGTGTGTCTCTCTGTGTGGCTGCTTGCCACTCCTTCAAGGAGAGACAGTGTTGTTTAATGCTTCAGAGGCGGTCTGATAAGAGATAGAGGACACCCATTGGTTCTGTGAAAGCAGCTTCAGTTCCAACTCTTTCCCTGATTCCAGGTTTCGTGAATTCAAAATGTAAAACCATGCTAGGTGAATTTGTAAATGAGACTACCTGCTCAGGAATGCAAAAAATACTGGCTTGAATTTCGTATCCATGTTGAATTTCTCTCCAGTATAGCTCCAGATTATGTCACATTTGAAGGACAATGAAAAGATTCCGTTTCTTGGTGATATATCAGACACTTTAGTCAACTGTGATTCCAGCTGCTTGTAACTCCCTCACAAGCTACAAAGGGCAAGTTCATCGCTACGTTCTTCTGCTTTAGATAGTTGGGATTCACTACTTTGGTTAACTTCAGTGAAAGCTGATAGGTAGGTTCTGCTAGCTTGTGAGACAGATGCAAGGTATCTATGATGGATGTGTTACGTTTTAGCATGTCTGTACTCATCTTTGGTTTTCCATCATACTAATAATATTCTTGCCTCTGTCTTCATCTGGTTTAGAAAAACAAGAAATCTATATGGGGGTTGAGTATGAAGCGATGTCAGTAGTATATATAATTTTCCCTATCATCTTCTGAGATTTGTTTGCAGTCTGTGAGACTACAGCTTACCTGCTGTGCTCAAGAATAGTAGCTGTGTTTGTGATATTCGAAGGCTCAAAGTCAGGTGCCATGTGTGAAGCGTAAGTAGGACCAGAGATGTAAAAATTTTCTTTAGGGTGCTGCCCAAATGAGAACAAAGCTGATGTTAATTTTGGCTAATGTGGATAAAATTGATTAAAAATAAACCTTTTTTTATATATATATATATTTCTTTTAAGAAATTTCTTTTAATCCTTTAAAATACATTTAGAGATCCAATTGGGAGAGCTTATATTAGGAATAAACCTTAAGTATACTTTATTCAAACTGTACAAATAGTATTCTATCTGTATGCACTTCAATTCCTATAAAACTTTAGCGAACAACTGTTTCAGGCTTAAGACTTTATTTAATATGACTTTATTTATTATTTAAGTGGTTAACATAAATAGTTTTGACAGTCACACCAGCTGTAGGTATCAAGAGTATTTTCTGTAGTTCTCATTAGCAGTCCCTTTAAAATTAAGAAGCCAATTGGAAATTCAAAAAGTAAAATGCTTTATTCTTGTTCCAATTTATGAATAAAAACTTTGTGTGAGAGGCTGAGATCTGTCAGCTCTAGAGTTTCACTAGTCTTTATATAAAAATAGTAGATGGTTCCCTAACTACTACCCACATACTAAAAGATGTTTTTATTGTTTAATAAATTATGTTCCATAGGTAATATTTTGAAAAGTCTCCCTTTTTTTCCTTTTATATCCAACACATCTAGTGTATTTGCATTCAGCATTTAAAAGCCAATCTTTTAGTAAAATTCCAGTTTCTTTCCAAAAATGACTTAACAGAAATAAGTACACTTGTAATGATTTAGTAAATAAGATGTCATTGCTATTTTAACACCTGAAAATGTGACTTAGATTAATTTTTGTAAGTTAAGTTAGATAATTGCTGAATGCATTTATAGCCTCCCAATTAGCAAAAAAAGTAATATTACATTAAAGCTCTATTTATTTGCTGATTGGGGTATTTTAATTTCAAGTAATGAACAAATTAGCCTTGCAATAGGCAAATAAATGGGAAAAAATCAAAAGCAAGATTTAAATTGATTGTGCAAGTCAATTTTTCTGTTTGATAATTTAAATTGGTTTAGTTTGGATTAACATGTTTAGTCCATGATTTTACTGTCTATTGAAAGAAGGATGACTCTGAATGAAATTTTACCTGGAACACGTAGTCTGTATTTAGCATTGGATGAGAAAGCAAATATACTGATTGCAGTCTTCCTGTGTAGGGATCTACAAAATAACCAGGGAGGACGGTGGAGACTTCATCATCATGTGATTTCATTTGTTTAGACTAACCTGAAGGTTTTCTTGCTAAAAAGTTTGTAGATGGTTGGCAGGAAATCTTGCACTCATCAGCATTGTTTTCAGCCACTTACTCTGTGCTCTCTACTTCCCTCTGTGCCAAGGAAGGACCTGTGCCTGCAACATTTGGATAAAGTAACTTCTGGGGTGCTTTTCAGTCTTCTGTACACTGGACCTTTCCTGGTTCTTCCTCCCGAGCCCGGGCTGGAAGAGCTTGCCTTGGCTCCAGCTCTAACAGCTGCTGTAGCGCTGCCAGCTCAGTCAAGCATGGCTGTGGGGGAAGAGCGGTTCTAGAGTGGTCAGAGGCAGTTTGCCTGTCTTCTTGATACATAGGACAGCTATCTTCTTGTCTTGGTATTGCTGCTTAGGTTCCTGGTGGTTTTGTGTGTCACTCCCAAGCTAGGTTACGGCTACAATCTTGTAAGGCAAGTTTGGACATTTGGCTGGCACATAATAACAAGACCACAGGCACACGACTCCTTGAAGATTGTGGGAAAGTTTCTTCTTTGGCTTCATCACACTGGGCATCCAGCATTACTCTATGAAATGCTTCAGCAAGCAGTGCCCATCTAGATATCTAGTCAATTCGCCAGCATTTCTGGCTGCTGTATATTTTGGAAAAAGTATACTTAGGGTATATGATTAACTTCAGGCTTAAAGAAAATTTTGATTTATTAAAGAGATAAAGAATCATAGGATACAGTGCTGGACACATGCTCAAGAGATCATTCAGTACAAATGCTAACGCTGGGACAGGTTCCAGTATATGTACCAGCCAGGACTGGTGTGTATTTGATCTGACAAAGGTCATTTTACAAACTTCCCTGCTCTGTTCTGGTGTTGATTAAAACATCAACAGCTACATTCACACTTTTAGACTATCTGTGAACTTTCTTTTTCTTCTCCCAGTGGCCATGAAGAACACATCTCCGTTGACTTCAACAGCCTTTTACGTTTTTCTGAAAAATTACAATTATGCCTTCTTTCACTTTTCTGTTTTCTGAACCAATGAACAAATGTGGTTTCTACAGTCTTCCCTCATAAGTTTTATTTTCTTCATCTGTTATCACTCTTGCGTACTCAGAAACTGGTGTAACTTATATGCCTTATAAACATATTTTATTCTGTGTGACTTCATATCAGGTCTAGAAATTAGTTCTGAAGCCTTTTGGTTTTACTTTGTTTCCAGCAGTGAGTAAAAATTGTTGCTCCCTTGTGACTATTTATGGATCTGTATAAAATGAGCAGATGATTTCAAACAAATAAATACTCATCACATTTACGATAGCTAAGTGCTCCTCTTACAGCAGTCGTTGTTTGATTTGGGAACATATCAGGGACCCTTGTAAGCTCTGGGAGGGGGCTACGCTGCATGCTGGGGGGCTGAGTGGCTGAAATGCTGCCTGCTACAGGACCCGAGGTGTCTTGTCTGCATAGCATCAGGAAACTTTCACTGTCTGCCACACTATATTGTCTGGACAGGTTGGCTTTAGTCAATTTATTTTCCATATATAAACCTTTTTTTTTGCCAAGGTCATAATTTTTTTCTCTTGGCAAGCATTAGAATTAAAAGTATAACCATAGAAGTTTTCAGGGTTTTCTGACAAAACTGTGTGTTTGAGAAATTTACAATATAAAAATAAGTAGTGTTTTTATTGGTGTTTTTACAGATTTTTGTGAGGTTTTGGGGAGGGTGCCAGGGGAGAAGGTAACTGAATTCTGTACTTGCCCTACCTGTTTTTGCAGAGCTTTGCGTTTAGAGACTGTGTAGTCCGGCATTACGATTTAGGTAACACCGGCTGCATGACCAGTAGAGGGAGCCCAGAATCACAAAATATTGGAGATATTTTTGACTGGGGAAGTTGGGGTGAGAAGCTTGCTTTGATAATGTGTGGGAATTTTGTGATTATATTTGGAAGGATGCGCTGAATATTACCAACTTATAGTGATTCTGGGAAAGAGCATTTATGAAACATTGAAAAGCCTGATGTCTTTTAAATGATCAAATTGTATTAACAACTTTTATATTGGAAGGCTAATCAGTAATTTTTTTCTCTTTCCTATGTTGCTGGTTGTTGTAACTTCATATCACCTTTACAGAAAGTAAGTAACTTTTAAATCTATTTGAAAGTGTGTGGGTCTGGGTATACCGCTTGTAGGTATTTATAGATGTATATGTATATAAAATAAACATACGAGCAGAAAATGATCAATCTTAAAGACATACTGCTACAGAGGGTGACTCCCATGTATGAATGACTGTTAGAATACTATAATTGTTTAAAGCAGTCTCACGCAAAAGATGATAAAGAGTATGAAAGTTCTGCATCTGAAGGGTGTAAATGGTAAACGTACTCCTTGCGTGTAGACTATGGCAACAAAACTTGCAGCATATTGGTTTAAAATATGTTATGGCTCTAAAAAGTCACAGATATCAAGTTACAAAGTAGAATATTATTTTATCCAATTTGATTTAACTGAAATCAAAATTGAACTGATTTGGAGTGTTTCAAGAACTTAGGTCAAACTGTGCTGTTTTTGACATTCAAAGATACTCAGCCTTATATTTGGCAGTCTTTGGCTGCTGTATTAATACATGCCAGCAGCTCTGAGCAGAATGAATATGTCCTCAGGCTGTAGGAGAATTTAGAAAGCATGTGATAAGTAGTATGGATCCATCAGAAACTGCTCTGTGATTCAGACATCAGTCTGCATCACAGGATCTTTGATTGCTGGCTTTTCTAACGGCAGTCCCATGTGTTGTGATAGCACGTATTGCAAGTGTTTCCAGCATCCCTTATGGGTAACATTTGGGAATTTTAATAGTGTTTTAAGGATGGCTGTGCTGACAGGATAGGCAAGTCATTGGTTAACATGGGTCAAAATAGCAGTGATAAAGGACACCATGGAATTGCAGTTTGAGCTGCTAGCTCAAAATAAATCCCACCCCACAGTGTCCATATTATTATTTCATTTGCAACTTAAGTTGTGTGATTTGTTTTGTGCTCATTATAGACATACCCAAGTCCAGTTTTCAAGAAGGATGGATATGGCCCTTTGGTTGCATGCCAAATTATTTAGGAATTGCAGATATCTGTATGAAACAAGCATAACAGTAGTTAAAGTACTTCTTGGCTCAGTGGCTGATACGGATTTCTTTGTAAGTCAGAGAGTAGTTTCTATTGTCCACTTGCCAGTTGGCTAGACTTTGAAGATTAAGATATCTGCTGTGAGCACAGTAGTGGTCATGAGATATTGCCAAATCCTCTATTTTGCGTTCATTCATCTTGTATCATTTTAATTGGTTAATGATATCTAAAAATAAGCGTGGAGTCCAGAATATGTACATCAAGAATAAGAGAAGGATACAAATCGCGCATACATGCACACACAGTTTTGTTTCTTATTGATATATTGAGTTTGTCTTCCACTGCAGAGTCAGCAAGTTCTTTCTATCTTGCAGAGAAAGTCTTAATCTGTGATAATGTTTCACTAAAAAGATCCAAGACTCTGAGAGTCGAAATTGCTTCACGTTATGTATGTTAACATATGGAAGAAATTACACAACTAGAACTGCTCTATTAAACGCTTTGTGTCTTTGCTTGTCAAACATTAATACAATAAGGAAAATGTGTAAAGAGAAGTATCCTACTTATTCCAAAACTGGTTTAAGTAATCATTAAACTCAATGAAATCTCTTTATGTTTTCTGTGCTACTGCTAGCAGTATAATTATATTTCTACCATATTCAGTTTTGTATTCTGTTATAGTATTACATCAAAACCAGATGTGGAATTAGTTTTATTTGCAGGGGGGAAAAAGAAACAACAAAAACTTGTCAGAATTTTCATATTGCATGATTATATTTAGAATACTCATAAAATAGATAACTGTTAAATATATGATATGTTTATTAACAAGCAGCATTTTTACCTGTACTTTTTGATTTTAGATGTAGCAATGTGATACATTAGATGACCAATAGGAAATAAATTATATTGGACAGGACTTCCTGTCCTGAGGACACTTTATAGTTTAATTTTTACTGTAAGAGCAATAATCACACTATCCATCTTGCCATTCAATTAATACATGTACAGTAAGGATGAATTTTATTGTAACAGAGCCATGGAAATCAACAGAAAGCATCATCATATGAAAGATGAAAATTTCAGTCCAGTTTTATTTATAAAAAAAGATCAGTCATGCAATTTTCAACAAAGATTGGATGTTGTGTTGTAATATTGCATAATACAGAACAGTAGTTTCTGATGGACTTTTGAAGCCCTGTTCCTGGTTTATAGTTGAGTATATAATTAATCTTGAAATACTTAGCAACACACTTAATTTAATGCACAGGCATTGTTCCACTTAACCAAGTGGAATATATTTACGTGGCTAAAGATAAGCGTGCGTGCAGGCTAGGGACCCCAGGGAAGAAGCACAGTTTCAGATTCAGTGCCTGAGTACACCGTGTACATTAGTCAGTAAATGGGGACAAAGATGTGATAGTACATCTATAAATCTTGTACTTTAATTTTTAAATTAAAATGAAATAAAACAATTTATGACTACCTTCTTCCCTGCCATTTCTTAGCTCAACTTTCAGAATAGTGTAAGTGTAGCTGGGGTAGAAACATTTGCTTTCTTTTTCTGATGTAAACATGCATATATTACAAAGACATCTCTGTACAATTACTCTTTTTTTCTTAATGTGTTGTGTTTCTTTTTAAATAGTCCCTTAACATGCATTCCACAGTCGTATTACAATTACTACCTTGAGTAGGTCAATCTCTTAATCTCTAAAACAACTCTAATTAGAAAAGGTAGTGCTTCATAGAAGGTACATATGTGCTTGTATTTATGTATAGTAATGCATGCTGACCATGTTAAACCAGAAGAAGGCTTAAATATATATCACTTTTAATTTTAAATGTGTTCTTCCTGGGCTCTTTATTATTCTTTTGTTGCCTTTCATCCTATGGGATGCAGCTGCCCTTGAACTTGGTACTGTTTTGATCATTCATGTGCAGCAGCCACATTGTCTGTAACATTTTAAAAATGAGGCTTCATGGTGTTATTTACGAAGTAATTTCACATAAATATTTGGACTTTGGTTCTCTCAGAATGTGGAGCTGGTTGCTGTATGAAGAAAAGCATAATTATAATTCACAGACTTTTTGCCTCGAGCCTAGGGGACAGATGCATATGATTAAGTTTGAAACTGGCCTGTTATTGTAATGTAGATGTTTTCAGAGTTGAGAGAATTAAAAAAAAAAAAAAAAGGGCAAAAAAAAGCCAGGCAAGCATGAGTTTTAAAAAAATGGACTGAGGGAATAGTTTTACAAGAGGCACTCAATCTTGGACTGCACAATTTTATTTTTCAGTGGAACCTCTCCATTAGCTTGCCTGAATGCAATGCTTCATACTAATACTCGTGTAGGTGATGGAACATTCTTCAAAATTCCTGGGAAGTCGGGACTCTATGCTCTCAAAGTAAGTTTAAATTTTGTATATGGAAAGTACATAGCGCTATTAATCCATTTTATGAATGTCTCAACAGATATAAAGGTAAACAGATTAGATTCTTTGGAGAGGAAATGACCTGATAGTCCTTCTAACTGCTTTCAGATGTCTTTTAAAAGGATTTATAATGAAAGTAAACATTGAATGTTTTATCCTAGAAAGCATATACATGTTCTTGAATTTGGCATATGGTATAAAAAACATGTAGCTTAGCTAAAATGCTGCTTTTTCAGAGTTGTTCACAGAAAGGCCTTTGTTTTATGAGCAGTGAGCTCAAGAGGATCACTGACTTTCTCATTAAGTAATTGTATTAATGTTTGATTTTTGAATAGTGCAAAATTATTTGCAAGTCTAATATAAATCAGCTTTTAATTTACAGGTTGCATCATTGCTTTTGAGAAGGAATATAATTATAGTGATAAAATTTTGCCTTTATGCTATTTTAATTCCTTTTCCTCTTTATTTTTCTTTTTTGGTATGTATATGATGGTTTCTGTGGGTGGAAACTTTTTCTTGCTGTACATGATCAAACTTAAAGGGGCTTCACAATAGGAGTGGAGGAATGTGAGGCAGAGGTGAGAAACAAGAAAGTGAGATTATATGTTTGGCAGTCTAAATGTAGTCAATTAAAATTTTGAGCTGGGGGGAAGGATCTTTTGTAATTTATGACAGACTTATCTGATGCAAGGGTTTAAAAATTATAAAACTATATAGATTTGCCTGCTCCCAATAACTAAAAATTCTGTATCTGAGATTGAATTAATAGGGGGTTTTTCTCTATTTCCTAATTTACTAAAACAAATGCTGTTGTTTTTCTTTAAATCGGGATATATTCTTGGCACAAATCCAGGTATTCACAATCACTCCCATGCTTGTGAGCTCCAGGTTGCTTCAGCTATTTGAATTCAGGAAACAGGCAAAGGCAGAAAAGAAACATTAAAGGATTTGTGTTTTGCTGCAGCGTTGTGGACACTCAACTGGAAAACTAGGATTTTTAACAGTCAAACCAGTCTATTTCCGTTAAAAAAAAAAAAGTGGAAGATCTTGCATTTTATTTGACATTTTTTAAAAAAGAGTATGTTATGACTTCACAAAAGAGCTTTTTTGCTTTTGCTTTGCAAATTGCTTCATGAAGGTCTGTTTTTATGTCTTTCTCTGAAGTAACTCACAAGCATATTTTATTTTATTCTGTTTTTTTGAAATGTAAGCATGAGAGTACACTGCAGTAATCTATTTTCGGAGATGCAGCAGGATCATGATTGATTTTTTTTCTTGTTAATTTTAGTTTTCTTTTCCTTTTTTAAATGTAGAAAGAAGAATCAACATGCCCTACTGATGGAACATTGGATTTAGGATGTGAATCTGAGTTAGATGGCACTGAAATGGCTGAGACAAACAATAATAATGGAGAAGAAAATGGTGGTAGGTGTTTTAATTTCAATATTAGAGGGCATATTTTGGGAAAATAAAAAGTATTGTTTACTTAAGATTTTCATGGTATGATTTCTAAACAGTGTAAGTAATGTTTTTTACTCAGTGGAACTATTTTTGAGTGACTCCCTCTCTTTTTTGGCCTCATAAAGAAATCAGGAACACCGAGTGCCTTTATTTGACTTAGATTTGTAAAAGACAACAAGTAGTGCTGTTGGCTGTGTTTTGAGTAGGTAGTTTTTTGGCTTACAATTTGTTTGTTCTAGGCCCCACAGCTAAAGAGTAATTTGCCTTACCGGGCTTCAGACTTGCAGTTGTCGGATAGACATTTCACTGATTTCAGTGTGGGCATTTGGGGTTGGTCCCTCAGCAGAGTTCTGGGCACAGGACAGAGGTTTGGGGTTTTTTTTGTTTCAGGCAGAGATTCTCCTGTGTTCCATGTTGACATAAAGACATGTTGAAGTATCAAACCCTATGCATTTTTTTCTCTGAGATAATGACAAACTGAAACATTGTCAAGAACTTGAAAAGGGCAACCTTAGAAATACTTTTTCTTTTTGAGAGGTAATAATTGCTCATAAAGAAAACACAGTTCTTCAGTCATCTAAGATTACTTGCAAGTAATAGAAATGAATATTCTTATTAAAACTGCACTCATGTAATGTTTATAAAGTGAATGCTTTATACAAAAATCAAGCTTCCCAGGACCTCTGAAATATACCTTTCCTTGGTCAGTTCTCTTCTGCTGCCCCCTCACAACCTGTCCCACTGCTGGACTGCAGCTTACTGTTTCGGCTCACTTCATATAAGATGAGAGGATGTCCTGTTTACAACTAGGACATGAAAAGGCTCAGCTCATGTTGTTCTGCTACAGACTTCCTTTTTGGTCTTGAGCAACTTACTTAGCTTCCATGCTGCACCTGTACAGGACCGATACTGCTATTTCAGCATTGCTCGCTAGCAGCATTGAAAAATCACAAAATGCTCAGTGAGGGGAGTAACAGAACTACCTAAGGCAGGTTGTTGTGGATCTAGGGGTGAGGTTTTGAAGCTCAGTGGAAAAACAAAAGTCAAGAATTATTAAATGGCTCTGCTTCTTCATTTTCTTTGATATATTATGTCTATAAGTTAACAGACTCTGTATGTGCAGTGGTTTTATGTTTATGTACTATATACTGCATGTATAAGTGAACAAACATCTTTGTAGTTCTTCAACAATTCCTGTCTGATTCTCAGTTTGTTGATGTACACTTCCCTAAGTCGCAGTAAGAATACAGCAGTAAAAAGCAGTGTAAATACAGTTACAGATAGGAAAGCAAAAGTTGATGTTACTTGTTATAAACAAATAAAAATCATGGCAAAAACCTGGCAATTATTTAGGAGTGGTAGGATGTAAATAAGGATGCCAGAATGCCAGAAGTAGAAAATTGCTGGGTTTTGACTGGGAGGAGGCTGCATACTATTTTCACAGTTTACAGTAATAAAAATAATTCTAGCACTTGTGGTGACATAAAAAAATAACTGCTAAAATTAAATATTTTAAAATATTTGGGGTAGAGCAGTAAATTACACCTAGATTGTTTTTAAAGCTGAGAACTTTTCCTCATGTTTCATCTTTAAGAAATCTTGGAAAACTGTGATATATTTAACTTTTTGAAAACAAGGCATTTTACATTTTTTTGATGTCATGCAGTGGATATATTTAAAAAGAGTAAATGGGATGGCAGTAGTGAGTCTATATTGCATATAGAAAGGCCAATGCTGGATGTGATCAATAAGGAGTTGAACACAGCGTATCTTATATCAGTCAGCTGATACAGAACATACAAAGTTTCTTGAGACTGAAAGTTTTGTTGTTAAAGGTATCTATTGATATATATGTAGAATTCTATAAGTGATTTCACTTACAGTATAGAATGCGTGGCTTAAAAACGAGACCATGCCTGAGAAATGCAACCAATTTTAAGTGGATTGAAAATTACAAATTATTAGATCTGCAAAGGCGTAGGAATCATCATCCACAGTAGGTATTTTTGCTGTTCTCTTGAGGATGTCATTTGACCACTCTTCATTTAATATCTTTGTCAGTACTTCTTGAAAATTATAAAATCCTTCTTGATTAAATTTATTGATAATAAATAATAATGTTGAGACCCCTCTTGATTGCCTTGTAAATGATTACAGTTGACCAGCACGAATTTTTTCAGACTTTAAAGTGAAGAAAAAAGTTTCCACATTTGCACAGTGGAAACATACATTCAATAAATCAGTAAATCGGAAAAGCATTTCAGGATCACGATAGAAAATTAATTGAACATGAATGTGATGCTTTCGCTAATTAGTCCAATGCAGTTCTTGGACTACAATTCTGGTAACACTGATTAAAGAATGCAGGCACAGTGTTTCCTTTGGGTACAGCACTAGTTAAATGATTACTAGTGTATTGCATTCATAGCTGTAAGAAAGAATTAAGAAAAATAGGAAAGGATTTAGAAAAGACATATAAGAACTCCCAAGTGAACAAATACCTCCTTTACTCTGGGAAATTTAATAGGGACAGTCTAGTTAGTTTATCAAAGATGAGGTGGTGACTTGATCGGTTTGTAAATATTTGAGAAAAGGACCAAGGGCAAGTCCTGTCTGACTAACCCAGTGGCTTTCTATGAAGGAGTGACTGCATCAGTAGACAAGGGAAAAGCAATGGATGTCATCTATCTGGACTTCTGTAAAGCCTTCAACACAGTCCCCCACAACATCCTTCTCTCTAAATTGGGGAGATACGGATTTGATGGGTGGACTGTTCGGTGGATAAGGAATTGGTTGGATGGTTGCATCCAGAGGGTAGTGGTCAATGGCTCAATGTCCAAATGGAGACCAGTGTCAAGTGGTGTCCCTCAGGGGTCCGTACTGGGACCAGTGCTGTTTAATATTTTCATCAACGACATAAACAGCGAGATCGAGTACACCCTCAGCAAGTTTGCAGATGACACCAAGCTGAGTGGGGCAGTTGACATGCCTGAGGGACAGGATGTCATCCAAAGGGACCTGGACAGGCTGGAGAGGTGGGCCTGTGTGAACTCATGAGGTTCAACAAGGCCAAGTGCAAGGTCCTGCACCTGGGTTGGGGCAACCCCCAATATTAATAGAGGCTGGGGGATGAAGGCATAGAGAGCAGCCCTGCAGAGAAGGACTTGGGGGTACTGGTGGATGAAAAGCTGGACATGAGCCAGCAGTGTGCGCTTGCAGCCCAGAAGGCCAACCGTATCCTGGGCTGCATCAAAAGAAGCGTGGCCAGCAGGTCGAGGGAGGTGATTCTGCCCCTCTACTCAGCTCTGGTGAGACCCCACCTGGAGTACTGCGTCCAGCTCTGGAGCCCTCAGCACCAGAAGGACATGGACCTGTTGGAGCGAGTCCAGAAGAGGGCCACAAAAATGATCCGAGGGCTGGAGCACCTCTCCTACGAGGNATGTCCCTGCTCACTGCAGGGGGGTTGGACTAGATGACCTCTAAAGGTTGCTTCCAACCCAAAGCATTCTATGATTCTATAGAAAATACTTGGTCTAGCAGACCAAATCTAACAAGATGACTATCAATTAAACTTTTCCACTAAAACTGGGATTTTTTTTCTTTCCAGGAAAATATTTTGTGGCATAAAATTAACATTTGATTCGGTAAAAAAAAGGCTTTATGAAATTCTTCGACTTGTGTTTTAGAAAAGGTCAATAGATATAGTGTCTCCTTTCAGCCTTAGTATGTGTGATACATATGAGGATGGACATTGCTTGCACATTGTATTCTTAATTGTCCAATTGATTGCATTTTTATTTGCTCTTGTTTCCACTGTGGTAGAGTCCAGAAGCCCCAGTTCTGATAGAGTGATCAGAAATTGTTAAGCAAGAGTTTAAAAAGTGCTGCTTTAAAGTTAGCTGGAAGCGAGGATGAAACCCTAAGCAACAGCCTCAGTCTGTTTGTGGGATTTTAGATGATAGTCTTCAGCTTTTGGAGTAAAAAGTACCAGCTGACACTCAAACAGAGAAGAATCACATTATTCCCCAGCAGGCACATTTTTCCCAGTATAAATGCAGGCTACTGAACAATTTTATTAGCGTAATAATACAAAAATTCCTCACAGTTATAAACACATGACTTGGCAAAAGCTGTTACTCCACATCAGTATTGCTAAACTGACAACTGGAATGGTCACACCTCAGGATTTTTCAGATGCTGTGGAGAAATCTTTCTTTCCCTACCTTCTCCAAAGGCATAAGTTAAAGAAACTCTTTACGCTACAGTTGATTTTGTTTGGAATGGGATTTCGATAGATAGAGTTTCCTCTCTAGCAGTCTCATATCTTTTTATAAATTCCATTTCCCTCAAATACAGGGGCAGAATGTAAAGATGTAGTTGGTAGAAGAATTAAAACCCCAGTTACTGTTGCCTGGGAAGATGATGACTGTGATATCCTTTTGCCATCAATAGGATGTTCTGTTCTAAAAAAGCATTTGTCCCTAGGGTTTCTGAAGCCAGGGCTAATCCATCAGCCACGGAGCGCAGTTGATTAAAAATTGTCTTCACGCAAGCCAATGAAATGCACAATGGTGTAACTGTGGAGGAGGTAGCAATTCCTACGGTAGCATGATTTCCCTCCCTAACCCAAATGTAGGTTGTGATGTTTGCCCAAATATGAGCAACATATGTCTCCTCTTGAGACACTTTGGTTTTCAGCACTTCCTAAAACTGTAAGTTCTTCAACTGCAAACATGAAACGGCAAAATGAATTTCTTAGGCATTTTTCTTAGAGATAGTAGACAAAATGATGGATGATAGGGGATCAGATTCATGCTGAATTCTGAAGTTTTATCTTTGTAGCTACTGTGTTCTTGAACAGCTTGTGCTTTTTGGACTAAGAAGCCACTAGGATAACTCCTGTAGTGAGGAATGAATATTCAGCATTGTTTGAAACCTGAGTCCAAATTTAGATGTTCAGTTCCTTTCCAGGAACGGAATTTCTGGCAATTCAGGGAAACCTGTTATCCTTAGCATCTTGTCTCTTGTGAATAATATTGGATGATTCTGCTGAATGTGTCCGTTGCACATGGCAACATCTGGATGTGGGACAGGCTCTTCTAAAAGCAGAAGGGTAGTAATGGAATAGCAGCTCGAACATACAGAGTTTTGGATGGCACATCAGAAAGAGACAGTTTTTCACTTTTTTTTGTTTTGCTGGATTTTCTTTTCATCTCTCTGCAAGTAGCTATGAAATAAAAATACTGTACCCAGGACCAAATTTAACTTCTGTTTGTTTCATTACCACTGGAGGGGAGTCATAAGAATGAGAGAAGATACTGTGGAGCTTGAGGGAGTGATCTTTCTCATCTGCTTTTTTTGCTGTACAGTAGAGTTAATGAGGCCTAAGATATCAGTGGCTAAGTGACGACAGGCTGTGTATTTTTAGTGGAAAATGTTGACTTCCTTTGGAATAAGGATTCACAGTTTTCAAAGCTTTGTGAAATGTTTGGGCTCAAAAGCATACTGAAAATATAATGTGATTCAGTGCAAGCTACCAAGCTGATGTGGTATTTGATGTCTTTTTTCCAAAAAATACAGTTCAATATTATTTATCATTTCACAGTGCTGGTATTGCTTTTCAAAAAGAATATTACAGTCACAGTAGTGCCCTTGATATATGCATCTGTTTTTGCTTGCTTTGGCAAACTTGTACAATTATCTGACTCCCAAACTGGTTTTCATTTTCAAGAGCTGATGGCAACAGTCGAGTTCTGAATTGTTCAGATTTTGCAAGTTGGGCTCTAGAGATCAGAGAGTGATGGAGGTGAATTACTTGATACATGTGTGTTGGCAAAGCATGACCATTTATGTCAATACAAGTATAGGTCTGTGTCACCCAAAGAAAATATTGAATTTTATGGATATTTTAGAGAGAGATTTTGTGTGTATGTTTTCCTAAGGGAGTTCTCTCCGAAGTTTTCTATCTCCAGAGTGTGTGCATACATTTTATGCTTGAGGTAGACTCTAGTCTTTAGCATATGGTAGCAATATTAATTTGTGTTTTGTAATGTGACCATTAGTAAACAATCCTTCTCATCTGCTGTGGTTTCTGTAACAGAGAAGGAAGTGAACTGCTGTTGATTTTACTGGTTTGATTTTAAATCAGTATGGTCTGTCTGAAATCGGAATTAATTATGCTATTTATTTTGGGAAAATAAGCCCCTTAAAGCACTCCAGGAATTTTTCTTACCATCTAGTTACATAAATCTGTTTATAATTATTTCTAATAACTTTCAGTGGCAGTGAGACAGAATAATTTTAAGTTGTGTTCCTATAAAAATTGTTTCTTTGAAGAAACACGTCTTCTAATATGTTTTATGTAGGTGTCATATTTCTTGGGTGAGGAAGGTAAAAGGTAATAAAAAATTACAGAGATAGCCTATAAAATTTGAAATTAAAAGATAGCATTGCTGATTTTTATAAATGATAGCCTTTCATTATAATTACCAGAACTGGTCTTGGGAAAATGGAAGAGAGGAAGTTATTTTAAATGGAGGTTGTCAAAAATATTTTTAACATTCTCTTTTTGCTAAGTAATTCTAATTCTATCATTCATGTTAACACTCTCTGAACACTCACTAAGGAGGTCTTATCTTCAGAAACCCAGCTGCTCTTCCAGCTCATAACCTAACAGTTTATGGCTTAACAGTTGCTTTTTGCTTTATTCCTTCACTCAGTCCTGGTCCTTAAAGAAACTGATTTAAAGAATGGAGCCTAATTATTCTCCACTAAATGGAAATGCCTCCTGTAGGCTTAAAACTGCTCTTGTTCTCTTTTTCTACTGTAGCAATAATGGTGAATCCTCTTTATGTGCTACCCAAATATTTTTCCTTCATCTGTTGCATTCTTTCAGGGTTCTTTTTTTCCTCCCCAGCATCCAGTTTATTTTTAGCATTCTTTTCTGATAAAGCTTTTCAAGCAAACATGAATCTGATAATATTCATGTATCTTCAGTGCTTGTGGACAAAGTAGTTGCAGCTTTCCAAAGTTGTACGTATGTGCACAGACCACTGGCTCTTCTTGAATTTGTTTTTCTTTTACTGTGTTCTGTGGTCACAGGCATTGTAGTATAGTGAGATTTTGGCACAGATTGATTTAAATCACCAAGTAGCAGAACATGTTTTAAAGAATAAATTTATTCATTGTCTCATATTTGTATTTCATTTCCTACAGAAAAGTCAATTCGTATTGCTTTGTAAACAATATCTTGATTATCCTGTAAATAAAGCCTGTATATCAATTTTAGTATTATTTTTTGCTAATAAAGTGAATAGACTGTGTAAGTTATTAAGCAATTATGTAAATTAACATAATGTAGTTAGATTTTTAATGTTTGTATCTTCTACTTTTGGAAAATAGGCAATGACATCTCTTATTTACTAGATGGTTAGGTTTATAGCCATGATTTATATCAAGCTGGTTTTAAATGGAAATGGAAATCTAATTAAAACTGGAAAACAATATTTAAAATAGCTTCTTACTATTTTAAGCTACTAGATACATGAAGGAAAATATAATGTCCAAAATATATTTTAGAAAGGAAGTATCATTTGTTTTTAGTAAATGAAGTTGACTTTCTCTAATCACCGTGTCATTTTAAAATTTTTAAGCAGCAGATTTCAGCCTCATATGTCTATTTCTTTAATCATAGACTACAGGAAAAAGTTTGGTTTTCAAATCTCTGAAGTAACTAGGTTTGGGTTGCACTAAACCGAACCAGCCTAGAGTGAGGTGTTCCTTCTGTACCTGCAGAAGAGAATACAGCAATGGAAAGCTGTTTTTTGTTTCAGTGGGTTTCAGTTCCAGTTGCTTCACCCATTAGAACAATCCCTGTTCCTTGGTTTAACTTTGTTGTCAAAGCTTTACAGAAACAGAAGCAAAAGAAACCAATAAACTGATAATATTTTTATGTAGAATTGAAGTAATGACAGAAATAAGAAGTATGGCCTCTAATAGACCATGTCACAATTTCAGGGTTTATTGTTAAAAGAAAAATGAATGAAAGCACAAAATTAATATAGAGCTATGTTTATTTTTACTCCTGTGGTGTATTGTGACTTTGACATTAACGGTTGTAGTGTTGAGCATCATCAGTTAGCGTTGCCAAACCTCTCCAGGATGAACTTTATCACCAAAATAAATAGGGGAGCCTCTTGGGTAATGTCCTAGATCAGAATAATGAAAACCAGAATTTCCCACTTGAACAAGAAGGTTATAGGGGTTGCAGTCATCCTGGAGAACAGGAATAGGTTTTTCATGACAGGTCATGTTCTATCTTCTCTTAGGAGGGACAGTTAAGTATGTAACAGTTTCCATTCTTTAGGCATTTTTAAATTTGTTCCATTCTCCTCCCCTTAACTCTGGGGCTTGTGTGCTCACGCTATTTCTGGTTTTTTCTTCAGCTCTTTGACTCTCAGACTTTGCCAGAAAACAGTAAAGAAATTCTCTTTGAAAGAAAAGACAAAAGCTGGGTAATTTGAAATGTCAGGTTTTTATTTTGGTGTAGGTGTTCTTTGGCTCAGGAGCTTAGCTATTGCAGTGATTTAGATTATATAAACCAGCTATTGTTTGTTTTCTGCTGACACTTTGCTGCTCCTTTAAGTTGTCTTTTTTGATAGTAAGCTTTGCTCATCATGTGGAAAAGATTGATCCAAACCAGGTGATGCTGTAAACTCAGAACCTTTTTTGTGTTGCAGCTTCTTTGTATATTTCAACAAATCCTTCAAGTATAAGGGAAGAAAGTGACAAATATCAGTTATAAATCTTGTGACAAAATAGGATTTGTCTTATCTGCTAATGAAAATTTTTAATCTAGTATGAAAATTATCTTGACATAATGCCAGTGCCATAAAACAGAGTGTATTCTCTGTTTGTGAGGTAAGTATTAATTATTTTTTCTTTCACTGTGAAAACAAATGTTTAATATCACATGCATCTTACAGTGGCCATTAATTATTGATAACTAAATTGTCTCTATTCTATCTTTTTTTCTTACAAACAAAGAAAAAATCATTACAATATTTCTTCTATGAAACATTGCTAAAGGCAAGGGAGTTAGAATGCTACTTCAGGTGTCTGCTCATCCCACTGAAGGATGGGAGGAGAAAACCATAAGGAAACAGAAACATTGGGCTAAAATTATGTCTGTGCAGCTGCTTTAAGTGTCTTCAAACTATTCTGGTAGGTGTGCGAAGTATGGCAAACCTTGGAAAACCACATACAGCTGCAGAGCATTATAAAGAAGGTATGTCAACATGCAAACCAGCTTTGAGCAGCACTGGAAGACAGATTTAGAATTGAGTCAGCAGAGGAGAATGGAAAAAAAGCTGCTTAATTTCTGGATCCATGCTAATGCTGTTTTAGCTGTGCTGTCTTAGGACACTAGTGAGAGTGACAGTAATGCAAGGCATTAAGAGTGGGAAGGTTTTTACAGCCCTTTTGGTCAAGCTTGCTGGCTACCAAGACTAATAGGATCCTCCAGTTATTTTCACAGCTTTCATATCTGTTTAATAAAGCTGTTTTTTTTAAAACAATCATATTTCCTTTTATTTTTAACCAGGAGACTTTTTCTGTGTCTACTCAATATGTATTCAAGAGGCTGTTTAATGCAAGTACTGTAGTAGTTGTTCATTAAAACATGTATTATTTAGAAGGCTGACAAGTAGCAGTGTGTATTACCTGAGAGACCAGCATTCCTCT
>VYZW01032318.1:79588-108560 GCA_013401315.1 Balaeniceps rex | reverse complement strand
TTGTCACAAGTGCAAGAGATGTGTTCCGATTTTAACCTGCCTCAGATCTGGCCTCCAGTTATGGATGTAGAGGTACTGTGTTTTTGAACTTGACCCTACCTGCAGGTAACTCTCTTTTACTGAATAGTTCAAGAATTTAACTAGTCTAGCTACCTCTGAAGGTCTTGCTGTGCGTGTATACCTCTTGAAACTGACCTTTAATGTCTCTTCAGATTGATTCTCATCTATCAGATTGGGCTACTGGTGCTTCCTTTCACCCACTACTTTCTTTACTTTTTCTTTCTCATTTAGAACTCTTTGGGTTTTACATGCTCTTGGCTAGGGCGCAGCAATTCAGCTTCTCATTAGCACTTACAAAGTTTAAGGGAAGAAAGAGAAATGTGCAGCGATGCAAGCATGTGTGTGGGTACAATACCGTCATCAGTGAAGGTTCACATAGCAAGGCTTGCTCTTTCAGTGACCCCAGAAAAGGCATGACCATCACAGCTTGCAGGAGGGACTGTCACCAAAGGAGAATAAGAATTAATTTGTGCCTGATACTTCTAGTGCCTGATCACTGAGCTGCATGAACAAGTCACACAGAAAGCAGCTTCCGTAGTGGAAGATAAAGCATATTAATTTCCTAAATCTGAAAAGACAGGTTTTTTATTATCTTTTGGCCCAGACTTGAACTAGGGGAGATATCTTGAAATAGAAGTAAAAAACCTGAGTATCATGTGACATCTGTTTTCAGCAAGCTACCAGAGGGTGGGGAGGCTCCCATGTTAGCAATCCCATGAAAATTACAATATTCAGTGGCAGCACCCACAGAACGTCCATCTCCCTGTAGAAACTGGTTTTGCTGCTACAAGCACATTCATGTTGAGATCATTATCTACCTAACAGTTCTTGATTCTTTGTACTTAAGAGGATATGCCTATCTCTTTTGAAGGTGGATGGCAGAGAATATGAAGACTGACTTTCTATACAGGTAATTTAGAATCATAGAATCATAGAATCGTTAAAGTTGGAAAAGACCTCTAGGATCATCTAGTTCAACCGTCAACATTTAAAATAATATAGCACATTTATTTTAAACTGGAACACCAATAGAATTTATATACGCCATCTTACACCAGAATCACTCTATCCACCCCTTCTGGAGTTAGAAGCAGCAATATTACAGACATAGAAGATAAAATGAAATTCTTCTGTACGACAGTAATATATATTTTAGAACAGCTGTTATTCAGGACTAGCCATATCGATGGCCTTTTCTTTCAGAACTCTCCAGATCTAGGTATTTGAATGACAGTCCCCAGGTCTTCTCTTTTTTCTGGGTACAACCCTGTTTCAAAGGTGTTTTCAGCCTATAGTTCCAGCTATCATCGTTCTTCCAGCTTCACTCTGCCTGACCGCTTCCAAATAACTTGTTTGGAAGGGAGCTGTGATTTTTTTGATGGTACAAGAACCCAGAAAAACTTACTTATTACTTATGCATCTAGAGGACAGGAGTCACAGAAGAAGGACAAAACAATAAAAGGCCAGCATGCAAATTATTCTGTTAAGTGCTTAGCATCTTCCTTTGCACTGAAGCAGGCCCCGCTCGTCCAAGTGTCACTATTCACGGGGAAGCAAAATTTCAGCTCTTGCCTCTCCTATTCTGGACAGATCTTCAAAAATTCCATTAGCAACTGCATATCCTGTAGCACAGTTCCGCTGGAGATGTGTGGGGCTTGATCAGAGGCCTTTGACACCTGTTTTGCTATCAGTTATCTGAAATCTTTTACTTTTTTTCATGTGGGTATATGAAACTACCATCACTAGATTTAACATGTAGCGCTTTGCAAGCAAGGCAGTAGCCATCAAACAGACAACAGAGTCAGATGATGATCACCGATAGCACCCAGGTGCTTCACAGGGAAGTTGCAGCAAAGTTTATTATTATCTCTTGCGTTACCTTCAAGGTTTTGCCTGGAGGCCAGTGCTGAAATCAGGCTTCCAACCTGCCAGGAAATTTACAACTACTTGCTAAGTCACCCTCCCTGCCCTGAAGACTTTCTACTCTAAAAAGGCTCTCTTTTCATTTTATAGATGGAAAGGTGATGCATAAACCCAATCCAGAGTTGGATTTTGCAGCAGGTTGATGCTGACTTGCCTGATGTTTTGCAGAGCATCCGTGAGAGAATCAGAAATGTTTCATGGGAACACCATGAGTTTCAGCCCTGTGCCTTTCTTACCCAACCTCCTTTATATGCCAGAAAGACATGGAGTAGTGAATGACTGAAGTTTTTAAGTCATCCTAGTCAGTGGGGGCATTTATGGTTTTGAAAAACACACAAAATTGCAGATACAATGGATATGCAAAATCCCACCCAAAAAACCTTTTAGAAGTTGGTATCTCATTTCAGTTCCCATAAGAATGAATATTCTACCAAACATCATGTTTTCAATTGAGATAAATTGGGTTTTGCTCTGTGTTTTCTTTTTTCTTTTTTTTTTTTAAATCTTATATTGAGGAGAAAAACTCTCATGGAAAACCATACAGTTTACTTCATCTGTATGAAAAAGGGCAGGATGTTTTGCTGGTTAATTCATCATGTGTGAAAAATAAAATGTTGCCAAAACCTACATTGAACATACTTCCTTAAGAAAAGCAGGTTAAATTACATTAAGCCTCAAGGGGTTTTAGTCACTGTAGAAAAGTCAGTCTATAGTTTCTACTATAACAGCAGGTTGGAATGCCCATACTTGCCCAGAATATCGCTTCTCTATTATAATGTCTTCTGAGTTTTATTTAACATGCTAGTCTCTGATTACAAAATGTTTTTTTCTTTTTTCTTTTTTTCTTTTTTTTCTATATGTGGAGGTTTTTTTGAAAACTCATCTAAAATCCTTTTAGACAATATTTTGTCTTTCTGTCTACATGTATCAAAGCTTGAGCCACAATTCCTTAAATCTTCTGAAATATCTGTACATGAAGGGAGCAGATAGTGATGAACTGGAAAAATGCAGAGGACTGATAACATCTCAAGTAGTTCTCATATCTTTATGTTGCTGGGACATAAAACATGAAATGGCATCTGAAGGTGACCTGTGTTTGTCACTCAAGTTGTTTAAAATTTTTATCAGCTCTCTTGTTGCCTGTTTTACAGATATAACCTCCCATCTTGCAGACAATGCATATGGTGCACTCGGTAAAGGTACTTACTACTTAGAATAGAAGAATGGTGCTTGCCTCTGCAGACTTTCATATGAGTCATCCCCATGATTTTAGTGCAGATTTTCATGAAGCGCCTGCATGACAAAAAGTTGGTGGAATCAGCCTTTAATTCCTGAATGTATTTTAAAATTTCTTTAGGATTTTTCAGGGTGAAAAAGGCTCTAAAAAGACAGAAATACAAATAACTCATCAGCAGTGAAATGTGGCAGTTGCAAGTTTTATTATTTGAGTGCTGACAGGTCATTTCCCCTTTGCCTCTTGCATAGAGTGTAATATTATCACCAGTCAGCACCAACCATTTGGCTTGTCAGCAGAAGGGCAGGGAAATCACACACCAGGCAGGGAAAGCTTCTTTGTTTCTTTCCCAGGGAAATCCATGACAGGAAACAAAGGAAGAAATTATAAATGATGATCAAATAAGATAGAATCATCCACTCAGGATGCTCTCTTTTCACTGGGCAATGAGAACAAAATGCTCAATGTTTAGCTGCTCTGATCTCAAGAGAGTTCTCCAACTGAGCACCAGGGCTTTAATGGTGACTAAAAGCAAACACAGAGAATGGTTATGTTCCAACGGGAGGAAAAGTGGAGCAGGTTGGGGATGGACTACACCTCCAGCAGCTATGAAGTACTATTAAAGAACCCACCTTTGCAGATAAAAGTTTGGCTAGAAATTAGGCTTTTTCTTGGTGTGTGTCAGTCTGACCTATGAAATGAGGTTCAGCACTTCAAATGTACAAATATGTCACTGGGCCTCAACAAAGCCCTTAGTTAGACAGTAGATAGGGAATTACTGCAGGAGCATGAGGTGCTCAGTAACATCCCACAGCTGTCTGAAGAAACCTTTGTGGTGCTGCCAAATAGTTTGTGGGGACATTGAAACAAGCAGGGAATTCTCAGCAAAAAATTGGGCTGAGCTCCTCTACTTATAAAGAGCAGCAATGTTTCTGGACTCCAAATCTGGGCAGTCCTGCCCTGGTAGTGTGTCTTGGCCATTTATAGTGTGTCTTGGCCACTTACCTCGTCTCCCTTTCAAATACTGTTAGCATGCTTGGGTCCTTATGTAGACAGACATCAACAGCTGAAGTGTGGACTCCAGGGAAGTGATAACTTATCAGATGCAAGGGACATATCCTCACTGGATGTGATTTTAAGATTTTGTTCAAAGCATGAAACTAGTGGAGACAGACACTTGTGACATGCAGACAACTATTTTGAAACATAACAGTTTGATTTTTTTTTTTTAAATGGCAAGAAACCTATGATTTCCAGCCTGGCCAGTGTAGAATGGGAAGATCCCACACCTATGGAATGAAGGGATTTGTTTTCAGAGACACAGTTGAAGAGTTCTGCTAGTTAACCTAAAAGAGTAACATCGAGCAAAGTAGGAAAATGTTACCATCTAGATCCGAACTGTTTGTTACCGTCTTGTTTTGTTGCTTTAGGTAAGTCAGAATTTTTCAGTTTCTCACTGTACATATCCATTTAGTGGACTATAAAGCTTACTTACCCCCTAGACAGGCTGTGCAGTTTGACCAATGACTATGTGAAGAGCATGCTGCTGTCCAAGATAGAAGATGTTTAGGTGTGCAAAGACAAAGGTGTTTTTAACAGAGGAGAGTCTGAACACCCATGCTGCTAAGGCTTGGGTTTGTTCCCTTTGTAAATCTTTTTGACAGACACACGTGCAGAACTTCAGAGTCAGCCATTCTATGAAACAATTAAGAACTAAATTTAGCCATTAAGGGGCCAAATTTTGTGATGAAATAACCTGACAGTTGTGTCAACAGCACTGTCAATCACCAAGGATCAGCCCTGGGAAGGTGTCCTGGTTTTGGCTGGGTTAGAGTTACTTTTCTTCCTAGTAGCTGGCATAGTGCTGTGTTTTGAATTTAGTATGAGAAGAATGCTGATAACACACTGATGTTTTAGTTGTTGCTAAGTAGTGCTTACCCTAGGCAAGGACTTTCTTTTTCAGTTTCCCATGCTCTGCCAGGTGCACAAGAAGCTGGGAGGGGGCACAGCCCAAGATAGTTGATCCAAACTGACCAAAGGGCTATTCCATACCATATGACGTCATGCTCAGTATATAAACTGGGGGCAGTTGGCCAGGGGGAGTGATCGCTGCTCAGGGACTGGCTTGGCGTCGGTCAGCAGGTGGTGAGCAGTTGCATCACTTGTTTTTTCCTGGGTTTTGTTTCTCTCTCTCTCGTTCTCCTTTTCATTGCAATTTTATTACTATCATTATTATTATTATTATTTTATTTCAATGATGAAACTGTTTTTATCTCAACCCACAAGTTTTCTTTTGCCCTTCTGATTCTCTCCCCCATCCCACCGGGGAGGGGGAGGGTGAGCGAGTGGCTGTGTGGTGCTCAGTTGCCGACTGGGGCTAAACCACGACAGAAGGTCAGGTGGTGTTTCCTCAGGGTTCCTGAAGAAAAAAGAGCTCTACAGGGCAGAACTGTTTTAGCAAAGTAGTCTTTGATTATATGCCTCTATACCATTTTGGCTCTGTACTGTCTTTTTCAGGGCTGCCACTCCTTGCTGACACATCACCAGGTCACCTCCGCTTCCGTGCTTTTGCTCTCTTTTTCCCAGGCAGGCCACCCACCAGGCCTTTTTGGACAAGTGCAATTCAGAGAGTCTAAGGAGGTCTCCTCTGCAAACCAGAACTATTCTTCAGGCCAGATAGAAATCTACTAAAAGTGCTGGAAATTTTTAACTGCTTTTAAGGGCCATCAATGAGAGTACTACACATATTCATATCCTTTCGTGGAACAATACATATGGCTGCTTGTGAGTCAGAATGAATTTTCTTGGCAACCAACAACGTTCAGGAGGTGAATTTGCCAAACCTTAACTTATTCAGTGTCCTTCCGTCTCTGGGGCATTTTAACTTCTGCAGCCATGAGGTGTTTGGGTCAGGCAACATTTTTATTAAACAGGAAGATGGCCTTTCCTCCTGCCAGTTCTCAGTGCATTTCCCGCTCAATTCTCTGGCACCACTCACAGAAATAATAGGTGAAGTGGCCATACCTTGCTTGCATAGATTTCTGTTGTCCATGGCATGAGTACTGCTGGGGAAAAAGCACCAAAATGCAGGTGCATCTTTGGAAACTCTCTCCCGACTTATCAAACATCTTTGCCTTCAGTTTGGTTCCTATCAATTTTTTGCATGAGTTCTATAGAAAACAGTAGGAGTTGATCTCACCTTATAATGTGACTGATAATGTGACTCTGAGCAGCTGTAGCTAAATAATTGCCCTGGGAATGAATAGCATGGTGAGTGTGTGGTTTTAGGAGGAAATGGTTCCATGTTTCCTTTCACACTGTTTTCCAACAGAATGATCTTACTTTCCTTCATTGTATTTATTGCTGATTAAAGGCTTCCTTTATAGGATGGCTTATCTCCTTCCTCCCTTAAGTAGGGTTTAACCTTCGAGGAGCTAGTTTGTTGCAGATGGGAAGACATAGGTGTATTGCAAGTACATTCTTCTGTTTGGGGCTTCATGAATATAGAGTAGCAGTATATCATAATAAGCTGAATACCTGGTAATGTGCCAGCTCTATTTGGAGCTCCCAAACCAGAAGACCAGGTCTACTCCCACCTTCTACTCTGCTGGGAAGAAAGTTGGTGGTGCATATAATTTGATCCAAATCTGTTCCTGAAAACTGTTAATGGAATTGTAAGGAAATGGGACTAAGCCACATCTATACTCTGTGCTTTAGTGTGTCTGAAATTGAAATTTGGGCTTGGATGTTATAGGGGAAGGATATCTCTAATGAGAAGAGCAATGAATGATTCCTTTTCTTCTGTGGAAACTGAGAAACTCTGGCTGCAGGCTAGCACCTTTGTACACAACTGTCAGTGTAAAGGTGAACATGTTTGAGAGTGCTGAGTCACATGCTATGTGATATTGCATTCCAGTTTCGTTACTGACAGTGGCTTGAGTAAGTGACTCTAGAGAAACCACAATCTCTGTGCTCAACTGATCAGCTACTTACAATTTTATTTATCTAACTAATTTATCCTTACACCTGTTCTCGGGCCTTGTATTTGTTTGTGCTGAGGGTTAGGATGTTCCTATAGAACTAAAGAAAGGTTATGGGCTGCTGAAACAGGAGTTGCATTCAGAAGCTACTGTAGTGTGATTAAGCAATTTTTCATACCGTATCAGCCTTTGAGAAGGAATGCCTACCTATTTGACCAACCATCTGTGGATCATACCCTTAAAATGAGTGAGTCACTGAAATTCTTTATTGTGTAATGAATTGTGAGGGTATTTTTCAGTTCTTTTTTTCTTTTCCTAAGGCAGAAAGTGCCTTAGGGCATGGGTATGCAAAGAGCATATTCACTGTGTTCAATCATTTTACATTTATGGTGCTTTACTTTATTGTGGGATATCTGTATTGGAGAAGGTCAGTAAGCAGAGAGGTATGGTTAGTTTAGCCGAATGCTGAATCCATTTAATGAAGCTGCTGCAGCTTGAAGCGTAAACAGATTCAGTCGCTTTAAATCTGGTTTATGTGAAGTTAGCTTATACCTAAAAGTGACAATGTAACTTCAGACAAAACAGGGGGACACAGATCCTATTCATCTACACACAGTGGACATTAAAAATTGCTCTCCTCAGCTTCCTGCTTGAATCTAGTCCTTGGTTACTTGGTGCCCAATAACTGGAAAAGCAGGGCAAATGCATGCTCTCTAAGCAGTGTTGGAGGAAGGACCGTGTAAACAAAAAGCTACGAGACAGGTATTCTCATTCCTTTCCCAATTCATTAAGCAATGCTGTGCTTTCTGTTGTGCCTGCTTTCCTGCTCTCTCATGTGTCAGTGTGGGGTTTTCCTTTTCTTCAGGCTAAGACAAGAATGAGGGAAAGCTGAGGAGCTAATAAAAAAGTTGCTTTTGATCAACTGGGAAATTCACAGATACCTAGTTATAAATGATGCACCTACGCAAGTTGCCTGGATAACGAGTGGCCTAGTCCATTACAGAATCTGTTAAGAGAGCTATATATTTCACGTGCTTACAGGAGTGTCATCACAGATGAAAATATTTGATCTATCCAGTTTGGCATCCTGCCTTTTGACCTGGCTGGTAACTGAGAGTTAGGCGATCAGCATGGTTTCCCATCTCTTCTCTCACCCCAGAAAGACATATAAGCTGCTTTACTGTAGAAGCCAGTTTTATGCCTTGGAGAGACCCTTGATTCCTAAGTTGCAAAGCTAAGTTTTACTACCAGCTCTGCCACTGACTCACATGTTGGCTGTAAGCACCTTCATTACTGTCAGGTTATTTAAGATGTCCAGCCCACTAATTTAAGGTTTGTCTGTCATTATAATCCTTGTGATGTTTTGCAGAGATGTTATTTATTTTCAGTGCCAACCAAATCTATTCAAATTAATTCCCTGAATCATCATCTTAAAACATGATCTTTTAAAGTGTATAACTGCAAATTCTATTAATAGTCAGAAATGTTAGCAATGACTTCTCCGTCTGTCAGGCTCAACAAGCATCACTCTGTTGAGTTGAAGATCTCTTCCCCGGCTGAACACAGTTCATGTGCCATGTCATCTGCAGCTTCTCGTCTGTGAGAGGAGGACGAAGGCCTAGCATACAGCTGAAGGCTGGGAGGAGGCTTCCTTCCTTCCTTTGCACATAGCTGGTGAATCTGCTAACACTATATGCAGTGTTTACTCAGGCGAAAAGCTAAAAAATGCAGAGACAAAACCAGAGGATCCAAGGAAACAAAAAAGTAGTAAACAAGGGTATGTATAGGTGAGTTTGTAGGGAGCTGGACACCAAATGAGTGGAGGGTATACTACTGCTTGAAGAGATTTGAAGAATTATTTCAGTCACAAAGATGACCAGATAGAAAAGACGTACATGCTCCGTTGGCATTTACATGCCAGAAGCTATTTTTGCAAGAAATGTCACTTAGGGGAACCCCTGGAACAGACTGTACAGACAGTGGCCGCTGTTTGTGAGTATGTTTGGGCTGGAAATTGAAAGGAGTTCTCTGACGATTGCAGCTATTGGTCTGGACCGCCTTCCCAAATGATAAAAGGAGGCAAAAAGCCTGTCGTTCTTTCACAGAGAAAATTGGTCATTTTAAGAAACAGGATTTAATGAAGTGGCTTCCTTCAATAACCAGGGACAAAATCTGAGGCTCAGCATGTCCCCTTAATCTGATATTCTTAATACTTGTTCTCCAGCAAATTAAGGCATTACTTTTCTAAGGATCCTTATATTGAGTTTTTTGTATGTTTGCTTTTGAGCATCTGTGTTTGGATAATTTAATCTTTGTTTTCATCTCTGTCATGGACTTCTTCAAGGAAACCAAAATATTTTGTAGTAAGAAAAACAGTGCTATTAGGCACAGGCTGAAGACATAATGGAAATACCCCATGCAGCAAAATCCAGTTTTAATCGGTCACTTAATTCAGTGATGACTAGTTAGAGAAGACACTGGAAACAAAATTTTGGCCTCAGAAACACCAAACTGTGTTATAAAAGTATAAATATAGAAAATCAGTATATCAGAATAAAACTAATAATACGGAAAATCTCAGCAATCAATCATCATGCAATGGCTGAGATTATTTCAGTGTATTACAGGTACGCACAGGCCTGAAATAACATATTTTTTGCTTTGGGTTACAGTACTAATATTGTAAAGTTTTGATTCTTAACTACTGTATTTACCCAAAAGGAAGACTAGATTTTTTTTAAAGTTAAACTATTTGGAAGAACAAAGCTCATTCTACATTCCATCATTCTTCCTTTAGGTTAATATGGTAATCCATGTCTGTTTTTTGAAACAGAGCAACTATTCAAAAGCTTTCTTTATTTATTCAGATTACATAGGGTGTAGGCACAGCAAAAAACTATGCTACCATTGTGCCTCTACCTTTCTTTCAAAGTTATCTCTGTCCTATCCAGTCCTTGGTCTGCTCTGAGACAACCAGTGAGGTTATCTGCCAGTTGCACTGGGCAATTTTCTGATATCTCTTAAATGCCTCAGCTATTGGATGTAGGAATGTAGGAAGATTGGTTATAGATCAAAGCCCCATTGTGCTAATTACTGTACAAACACAAGACAAACAGAGGATCCAATGCCTTCCCTCAAAAAGTACAAGCTAAGTGAAGTAATATTTCTAAGTGTCTATGTCTAAATGGTTAGCTGGTAGTAGATTTGTTTTGAATCTTACCTCTATGCAGTATAGTGACAATGAGTCCTTACTGAGCCGGTGAAGAGGATTTTCCACCTGTCTTTTCTTCTTTAGATAGTATATAATGCATTGCCTACAACAGTGAGTTACAACTTTGCTTTCTCTCCTGAGCATGTTTAACTGGGTTTGGATGACACAAGGTGAATGTTGGTTGGTGTTCATTAGCATTGCTCCATCCACCTTAGCAAAGGCATGCCAATACAGCCCAGATGCCAGGGCGATGTGTTTATTACCCTGAGCCCTAACAGTGTAATAGGCAAGGCAGGTTTGTTTCAGAGTGACTTGGACTGTCTCAGTGAGTCAGGGGTTGTACACTCTACATCTCTACAGACCTCTGCAGCATGCCAGCTAGCTGTGTGTGGTGAGCTGGTGGTGTGTACATGTGCTGAAAAAACTCAGCTCCATTTTAGATTGCAAGAAGTTTCTTTGTGTGTTTTCCAGACATAGTTCACTTCTGAGGATCAGGTAGGCACCTGCCTTGTAAGAGCAGAGTTTCTGGGGAAACTTTCCATCTAAACACAAATTTTTGGATGGATTTCACAATAAAGTTTAAACTAGGTCATCATAGGCATAGAAGTATGAAGGGGCTTCTGCTCACCCAAAGCAGTCAAATATATTTGTTTGCCCAAGATAAAAAATAATCAGGAAACCTTTTGCTTGCATCTCTGATCCCTTTGTGAGAAGGGAATAGGGCTGCTCCGAAGCCTGGGGTGCCAGGGAGCAGCAGGGGCAGGTGCTCCCCCGGGGAGGCAAGCTGGCAGTGGGGACTCACCCCAGGGCAGGCAGGGATGTGCCTGCACTGGCTGCACTGCAGTCGGCCAGCATGGCGAGCAGGGCAGGCACAGTGAGGGTAACCAGCCTCAGCCAAGCGTCCGGCTGCCAGGTGAGCCTGTGGCGGCATACCTGAGGTCAGGCCAGGAGGTCAGCGGGGCAGGAAGGTACAAGACTAGGGATGTGCCTACCCTCAACACAGCTTGGGCAAGGACAGAGGCCGAGGGTCTCAGCTTCAGCACCGCTCCTGAGCAAAAGCAGGGCAGGCGTCGGCTTCCCAGTCTGAACCCAGATTACAGCCGAGCACTATCAGCCCAGACCTGCACCACAGGCAGCTAAACCTTGGGGCAAAGGACGTGCGTGCAGGTAAGTGTAGTAGAACTCGCCCAGTCCCGTGTTGCACTGGCACATCGGACTGGGTGGTGAAGGTGGCTGGTACAGACTTGTCTCTGTTCAGACCTGCATCTAGTTGTTTATGCAAAGAAATCCGAAGTGCCTGTTTATTTGCAGACAATGTTCATGTCAATAAGGCTATGGTTGTGGCTATAATTTCACCAAGGTATGTAACTACAAGCATTTGGGTTTTTTCGGTACCACCCATTTGTCAAATTAAAACAGTTCAAAAGCCAAAATCTTTAGAAATGGTGAAATTAATGATTTGCCTATTCCTGATGCGTGAGGAAGGCAAAAATTAATCATATCTAGTATTTACACAGTATTATTCAGCCAAATTACAAGGAGAGATACCATTATTATTTACATACTCTAGAGGAGGAAAACGGGTCTCAGAGAGGTCAAACAAGAGGTGAGCCAGCATGTGTGAGGTCAGTCTTCTAAGAATGAATATTTGGCATGTGAAAGCAGACGGATTCTTTTTTTTTATTTTTTCCCCAGAGATACTGAACATCCACAGCTTGCTTTGAAATTACTGGAAACTCAAACATTTCTGAAAATCAGTCTGTATTTGTGACCCACTTGTACTTCTAAATAGATATGTAACTTCTGGTGCAGCAGTTTGAGCTAAGCAACTTGTGTACAGAGAAGTCACACCTAGCTCTTATGGAGGAATAGAAACTGGGAGCCATGACTGAAAATCCTGTTTACATCCAGTTTTATTGTAAAGCATCCAGTTATCCGGGAGTGGCAGGATGAGAGCAGTAGCTTTACTCCATTGCTCTATTTGAATCTGTCAGTTTCTACTGGTTGCCTTGCTGATGTTTTTTCTGATTTTAGTGCTAGGTTTGCTCACAGCTGCAAAATAAAAAGCTGTCTGTAGGGTCTGTGCAGTACAGCTTTGCTGAAGCAAAGCTTCCTAACCCTCTGACATGTCATTCTCATTTGCCTCATCTCTTGCTAGTGAGAAACGCACTCCACATTTGGGGCTGAGGCTCCACACAAGCCCCAGGAAGAAGCCTACGCATTTGGATTCCAAGGGGCTGGATGAAGCAAATTGCACCATTTCCCATCGGTCAAGAGCGCCCAGCTGTAATCAGCAGCACCACTGTGCCTCCAACCCACTTCTAGGTGAGTCAAAATCCCAGAATACCAATTGTCCAGCGGAAGGAAGCAATGAATTTCCTTCATACATCACCAGATGGGACTGGGGTCTGAAACCTTTTGGGAACAGCCACCAGATGGACATTAGCATGGAACCGGAGTGTTCCCAAAGATTTGAGGAACCCATCTGAGCCCTCAACCAAGGTGCATTGATGGCTACCCATTTCTAACATGAGTACTAAGCCACTGATTCCCAAGACAGTTCTCAACTGGACCAAATAACTTCTGCCAAATCTGATGTTCAGTGTTTCTTTTACTCACAATATGGGTTAATGTAGTAGCTCCATAGGTCTGTAGCCATGGCTAGCTGCTTTTACTGTAGGATCTTATAAGAAAGGACATAGGCCTCTGTTGATACAGCTCCAAGATAAACAGTTAATCAGGCTCACTTCTTTGGCTGGGTAGGGCATGCCTAAGATCCTTCCTTTCCTTCCCCACTCCTCAGGGCACTGGCAAAATTTTGCAGAGAAACCTCATGGCACAGTGTGAACTAGACCTGCTGCAGAACAGAGCCTATTAGTGCAGCTCGCCCATCTCTTTCAAATATCACAGTTGTCTTCGCATTTTGAAAAGCAATTAAAATCAGCAGCACGTAACATATTACAGCTGGAGTAAACATTTCCCTTGGCCACGGCAAACAGCCCTGGGAACTCTAAACCGCAAACAACAGCCCCTCCTCCTGTTTGCAATGGGGATGTGCATTTAGGTTCAGCACAGCAGAAGTGATTTTCTTCCAATTTTTTGTTTGTCCTTTGTAAGTCACCTGGGCAGCCACAACCTCAAGAGTATTGAATTTAGAAATTTAGCCCCTGAGCAAACTGGGGCTTATTATTCTGGAGTTTATGAAAGCATAAACTCTAGTTAGAAACAAGTATTAATCATGGATTGCTGAGAGGGATGCACACCCTGCATAGTATGCATTTCTCACTGGCCACAGGTTTGTCTGGTTCATCCCACACACTGATATTCATTAGCTAAATGAATACACCCATAGCAAGAACAGAATGCATTTGCGGGGTTGTTAGCTGGCATAACTTCAGTGACTGTTAGCAAGTCTTCATTCTTTATATACCAGTTGTCACTCGTAGCCCTGTACGTGATTTATAGGAGAGATAAGTACTATCATCATCTTGCAAATAAAGAGATAGAAGCAAGAAGTGTAGGGCTCGTCTGAGGCCTCTGTGGAACCAGCAACTGAAAGTCTGATAGCTCCAGGCCCATATTTACGAATGTAAATTGTCTGATGGCATTGGTCTTGCCTTACTGGTCACAACTCTTGCAAGGTGCCTTAGTTCACAAACAGATCCTTTATTTTAAAATAACTTTTCAAGAATGATGAGCTCTCACAGCCTGTGTTATGTTTAAACTGGATGTTGCCACAGAAACGTGCAGTGTCTCATGTTGTATTACCCCTTTGCTCTTTGATAAATTCCTCCTTCTTGTTGAGTTTGCAATTAAGTGTCTTGCAGAAGATTCCCAATTTTGATTGGATTTGTTGATTACTTGCTGGGGCATTGCAGGAATTAGACTGTGAAGAAAATAGTTGTTTGAGGAAGGCAAGCACCACACCCAGACGTTCCCTCACACACCTCAGAGGCATACCAAGGCTCACGGTCTGGGTAGGTGCTGAATTCTCATCATCTGCACTACGGTCCGTGCTTGGGCTGAACTGGGGCAGAGCTTGGATTTTAGATTTACAGGAATCTTGAGCTGCTGTTAGGGTAGCAGAAAATCCAAACTGATGTAATTTGTACAGCCTGCATAAACCCACTGATCTTACTTTAAATGTTTCTGTCAGCGTACATTTTTGAACAAGTTTCAACAGGCTCTGTCCTTAAAATTTTTGAGTAAAATTTCATAGACTGATAAGGACACAAAGTACAGCTCAAAACAAAGTCTCTGCCCTGTAAAACTTCGAATACCTCACCCACAAAACCAACTCCTTTCGTGGCTTTGCCCACAGCCGAGCGGCAGACGGAACGCGGCCTGCGAGCCACCCCCACTGCCGCCCCCCTCGGGCGGGTGACCGGCAGCGGCGGGGNGCCCGTCCCTCCCCGCGTTGTCCTGCTGTCTGGTATCCAGCGGGTTTCGCACTCGCACCTGGGTGTTTCCATCGCTCTTCCAGGTGTGTACTTGCTGTTGGACTTCTCGGACTGTTCTGTATCGCCTGCAGCTCACATGTGTCAGGCATCCCCCTGGATCACTCCCCTTTACTGTTCCAACATAGCTGCTTGTGCTATTACTGAACAGTGGATCTGCAAAAGCACGGAGGCCTGCTTCCAGCAAAGTGTCTTCTGGGACCAGAATTCAACATTTGAAGCCTGTTAGGAAATGGCAAAGGGAATTGCATTACTGTTGTGTGTTCTGCAGAGGGAACGGTTGGAAAAGACTTCAAAGCTCTTTCAGGTTTCAGAGGAAAATAATGTATCAATAAATATAAACCAAGTGAGAAGATCGTGCAAAAAATTGCTCTGAAGGTGAGAGCCAGTTTGATGTCTTAGGATGGGTTCTCTTGGCTCTCCCAAGGGCTGCATACCTCTGCTGAGGGTTGTGATGAATCTGTGCAGGCCCAGCTGACGGACGGAGGGAGCACTCGGAGCCCTGCTTGGGATCCTACCCAACTGCTTCAGGAAGCACCAGCTCAGTTCTGCCCAGTCCATGCCGCCTTCATGCCCCAAGTCTATGGGGTGGGAATGGTGGTGAGTGCTGCTTATGAGTCGGTGGTGGTCAGGGCAGACCACCCGGGGAGGAGTGTGTTTCTGTAGGGGAGACTGGCCCCGATGTAGTTTTTGGGAGCCCAGGGTGGTAGCAGGGATGTGAGGAACTCTGCAGGGCCATGTCACCCTGCTGTTCTAAGACCTATTAGCCTGATACTCACCTAGCAAGTTTAAAGCTACCTGGCTTGGTGAATTCCAGGGGAAAATACCAGGATTAGCTTCTTAATGGAAAGTATGTGTTTATGGCATTTATCACAGTTGCTTTCTCTTCGTTCTTCCCCTGAATCCCCTTGTTATTTTATATGCAAGTTTCACATCACTTTTCATTTGTTTCCTTTCTAATCCCAGTTTACTTAATCTTCTCTGTTAGAGCAGTGTTCAATCTATTTGGCTATCCTTGTTGCCCTTCTTACTTGTGAATAGTAATGGTCAGCTCACAGTCCATCACTTCATACATGAAGCTGGGATTTTTTTCCCCACAAGCATCACTCGACATTTATCCACAATAAATGCTAGTGCAGGCAAATGAGAAGCAGCGGAAAAAAGCAACAAGAGTGGAAGAGTGTGGGATGCTGCCTACTGGGGGCAGTGTGCGCTTGTGTAATTACAGTAACCACGCTCAGCTTTATTTCTCAAGTACAAACTGTGTGCTGCTTGTTTCAAGAATTCTCTTATGCTGGAATATGTCCCCATCCGATCTGGTCTGGTTCTTTGCACCTCCTGTACTCATTAGCAGTGGGGCCATTACTTGAGGTAATTAAGTAAATGCTTTCCCTCACACACCTCCAGTTCCCAGAGTTTTGTCTCTTTTTACTTTAGATCTCTTTGGAGTCTTTTTGCCCTTTTTTCTCAATACATAGCCATGTTGATTTTTCCCTTATTACCCTCTCCTAGTAGAGAGCTATTCGGAGGGACCCTATAGAGATACCCTTCGTGGAGGTTGGGCTTTCAGCAAAGGTTGTCTAGGCAAACTACTAAAAGCACCGGTTAGAGGTTCTCCTGCCTGTAGTGTGACACATGACAGAAGCAAGTGGCACCTTCAGCCTGGAAAACCTTAATTCACAGTAGACTTCTCCTGGCTGCTGAAAGATATGCTTTTGGGTCTTTGACTTCTCCTCTGCTACAGTGTATATACAAACACAGTATAGGATCATTATTTTCTGAAAAACACAAGAAATTAACAATTGAGATAGGTAGGTTGGTTGGTTTGTTGTAGTACATCCTCATGCTTAGAAATGTTTTGCAGCAGGAGCTTTCTGAGACGGACACAAAAGGAATGAGTGCTTCATAGCTAGCCCAGCCTGATGTTAAACCTGCAGTAATTTTCAGGAAAAATTACTTACGTGAATTATGATGGGATTATGGGGTATGCTTCCACATTTTCTCTTGTGTTTTTCCCCCTCCTTTTTATATGTAGTATTAAAAGACTGTTTTAAATAGATTCTTAGAAATTAAGTTTGAAAACATGTACTTTGCTATCTTGTATAAATCAGGTCTTTTCCTCAAATATATTCATGGATATCTGTCAATTCTCCTTTAAACAGTTAAAAAAATACTGAGCGATCGAGATAATTTTATAAATGCCAAAAATCTCTTTAAACCTGAATCTAAATTATGGTTTCTGATTTCTCCATTGAGGTAAATGACACAGAAAAAGGAGAGATAAATTTCTCCTGAGTCCTTTCTCTAAATAGTTTTTTGCCTCAATTAGGAGTTCTGCCTATGTAATGATGTCCAGGCATGACTTATTATTGCAACTCTCTTATTATCTCATTTTATTGTTGTACATCACTATGTAAATACTTGCTGACCTGTGCAAATAAGTAGCTCATCTCTAAAGAGCTCTGTTTACCTCCAAGAAGGCACAATAACCGTTCAGTGGAGGAAATGATTCATGATGAGAAGGCAGGGTCACCTGCTTCAAGATCCTATTGTAAGGTTAGACTTTAACAAGGGCACACTGGCCAATGACCACAAGGAGGGTTTTACAGGCGCAGAGGACAACAAAAGCAGAAGTTGTAAGGTCAAGAGTTGGACACACAGACACACAGCTGAAGCTGATTGAAAGGAATATAATTTTGTAATGTGGGTAATTCAGAACCCCTTAAACTGGAAGTTTTTTCTTAGCTACTTAAACCACAGGATTAAATAGTCTAAAATGATTGTTGTGAATATGGTTTTAATCCTCGGGCAGTCTAGAGATCTTGGCAGCTGGGGTCTTTACACCTGGGAGAGATTTATGTGTTCGGTTACCCGGCTTAAGCCAGGGTTGCAGGTGAGCTACCTTTGCAGTGAGCGTTCACTGCCCTGTTTGCAGTGGCTCCGCAAGGCGAAGGCGGCTGCTGCTGCTAGGTGCCTCTCGGCGATGCTTCCTTGAGGACATCCGAGCATCTCAAATATCTGACTGGTGATCAAAACTCTTCCAGTGCAGCACGCAGCTCAGCTGAGGCTCTCCTTCTTTCTACTAACATTTTTTGACTGTTAAGGAAGAAGTTTGAAGCCATTTGGTTTGGACCATCTTTCATGGTTTTGTGTACTGTGATCTCCTTGATGGCGTTCCCTTTTCGCTGCCATCTGTAGGACGTGGATCTTGCAATACTGATGCTTGTTTTATAAATGCTAAATTGCATTGGCAATGGATTGCTATTTCTCCCACAGTGGCCTCTTTTTTTTGAGTTAGTAGTAGCAGGACTGTTCCTGTAGTCACTGAAACTTTTTCTCTTCCTCACCTTCCACCCAGATGTCCCATGCCTGTTTTAACTGTATGTAGCTTGTATATTTTTTCTTGCTGCTTCTTAAGTCTTTACTGCTACAAAACTTCCCGTATACACTATGGGCTGGACTCCATGGACTAAGTACTCAGCAGTGCTTCTCCCTCTCACTTGTGCTGGATGGACTCACATGGGGATGGGTCCCCACAAGTATCATTCCCAAAGGGCACATGCACTTTCCAAGGCAGTGCTGAAAGCTACAGGCAAGTCCCAAATGTTGCTTGTCCTCTGCTCCTGTCCCTAAAGCAGTTCCAGAAGCGACTCACGTGGACAGGGTTGCACACAAGTCCAGTGTGTGCAGGACATTGTTGACTGTTGGCCTGTGCTGGCATTCGGAGAAGTTATGCTGGAAACTTGAGTTCTGAATGTCGTTGTTGCTGGGCCTTGCATTTGTACTGACCTAAGGCTAGAGGAACCATGTGTGGTGTGCTTGAGTAAAACATTATGCTGAAATGGTGGGACGGTAGACTTCTGGCAACCAGAAACCATCGACAATAACTATCCTTTTTACTTAATACAACACTTGCTATTGTACTGGCTATAAATTTTGTAACTGACAAAATTTTAGCTGGGAGAAAGGCATTGCAAACACAAGAGGCCAGATTCTAGTCTCTGGCAATTAGATAAATTTCTGCGAGGTTTGGCCTGTGGACAAACAAGTACATATAAATTTAATGCACAAGATGTGCATGGTGTCTGTAAGAAGGCTGCATCTCTAAATCAGATGTGCAGGAATCATAGCTCAAAACTGTGTCTATTACAACGTTTTATATACAGAAAAGAACAAACATTACTCATAGTAAAGCAGGTCTGTTGTCAGTGGTATTGGACAGTCACATGTGCCCCAAAACCTGGTGATCTAGGCAGCCACCTTTGTGATCTGTCTTGGTAAGTATGCTTTAGAAAATGCTGAAGAAACTGTTTCAGTTACCAAGAAGTGCAGACCATCCCAAGAGAACAAGAGGATTATACCCTCTAGACAAAAGGACAAAGATATAGATTGAAATAAACAGGCAATATTTAGGTTTGGAGAGCATCTAAGTTGTTGACAAAAACCCATGATATGAAGCTATCCTCAAAGCAACCTGTTGTACCAAGAGAAATGGTATCATATAGGAGCTCCAAAAGTTTTGTGTGTGCCTGTAAAACTTCTGATTTTCAGCCTGTAATGGTATTTCTAGTGACATGCAATACAAGTAAGTTTTTAACTCTTCTGTTCCCCCTGCTGAAGGGAAGTGTGACCTAGGAATAGGATCTTCAAGTCCTCAGCTGGCATCATTCATTTTTCAAATGAATTAGCCCAGCTCCTGGGCCGACACCATCCTAGCCCTGGCTTGGGGGTCATCCAGTGGAGTCAGGGACAGTCCAGACTGTGCTTTCACCTATCTCCATGCCTGCCTAGGAGCAGAGACAGATGCCAAAGCTGAGACAGATGTTAGTTCTGCAGATTTTATTTACAGCCAGCAGGTGTGATTTCTACAGGGAGCTTGCTCTTCGCTTGGGAATGACAGCCCAGTGCTACAGCTGCGTGAGAGCACAGAGTGCATGTCCTCTTCCAAATGCACTCAGAGCCAAAAGCTAAATGAAGTTTGGCCCATAATTGTAACGACAGCATTTATTTTCTCATGTAAACATAAAATGCTTTTTCACTCTTTCTGTCACCCACCCACTAGCCTATCCTTCTTTGCTGTAGGGAGCTCACTTTAAGTTAGCTGTCTCTGGATCCTTGGCCTTTACATATTCTGACTTTTTTTGTCTTGGAATATATATGTAAAAATGCCTTTCATCTATCCTTGCGGTTGATGGTATCTCTCTACTTTTGTTCCCATTTATGGGACTGTAGTACATCCATACACATAGGCTACGCACCATCCAGTTGCATGTACACATGCACACCTCAGCATGAGTCACCTTATCCACATCTTCGTGACTAGAAATACATTTCTGCTTCGTGCATTCGCATGCACTTCGGTGATTTGCAAGTATTCAAGAAACAAACAGCCACAAGCTAGCATCTTATTCTGCTGCTGTGATGTATTTTTTGCTACTACTTTTCAAATGTAACATAAGGACATTAAACATGGAAATAATACCTTCCTCTGCAGTATAGAAATTGCTTTAGATATTTTGATGACTTCTGAATGTGCAAATATTTGTGTTTCTGCACAGTCAGGTGTATTTGCCTCCTGCCCTTCAAAAGCAGGAAGTCTGTGTCACTGCAGACTCAGTGTGGTGGATTCTTAATGGAGATCCCAACCCAAACTGACAGATCTTGGGTGTAATTTTTTTAACCTGTCAAGAACCATCGTTTTTTTCTTTTGCATTTTATTTTTATTAACAAGATACAAGGAACAAAGTACACTCAGAAGGAGGCACAGAAAGCAGTAACATTCTCAGCTACTCCACAGAAAAGCGTTGCAAGAGCATAACAAAGGTTTAGTGAGTTTTTAATTGTGAATGGCACTCCGTGCTGAGGGCACAGTTTTGGGGAAAAATCTGGTGAGAGCTGCAAATTGACTTCAGAGTGGCACCACTGCATTACCTTCACCCAAAATCAAGATCAACAGGAAAGCGTCTGTATCTGTTCATGTTGGAGGAGCAACCTGACTTCTGCCTTTCTGTGGCAGCTGCACTCTGAGACTCACTGTCCCGCTCTCTGCCTCATTTCTCTCATTGTAAAACATGATTTACTTCACTTATTCCCACAGGTTTTGTGGCTGTTAATAGGGAATGTAAATCACTGGTTTACTATTGCTCTGGCTGGGAAATCAGGCCCATCTTTCTCACTGCGTGTTCTCTGTTCATCACACGTAGGGAGAACTGAACCCTGGAGAAACTGGAGAGTCCAGCTACTGGGTGGAGGCTTCGCTGTGGTTCTTGCTGCACTTGTTGGCTCAGGCTGTGTTTGTAAACACTCACAGGGCCTCTCCTTTGGATTGTTCTTTGGAGCCAGATTTTCTTTTGATGTTAAACAGGATGTGTGTGTTAATTAATTTATTTTACTCAGGGTAGGAAATTGCTGCCAATGTTCTTTGAAGAGTCCTGTGAGCCATCTCTCCCCTCACATAAACATTCAGGCAATTTTGGTTAAGGTGTTTATTTTTTTTAACTACGCATAAATGTTAATCTGGCTGTTTTACAGCAGAGAGGTTTTACAGGCTCCTTTAAAAATGTCAAGGTCATGTTTAAACAGTTACTGTTTAAACTGAGGAGATGAAGCACTGGACCGAGAGGATTGAGAGGTGAAAAAATGAAAACCAGTATTTTCTGCTAACAGGTGTTATTTGAGAGTTTAGTGCTGGTGAAAATGATGGTGAAATACTTTGGAGACTGATTGCTTCTGCATCTACTCCTTTGTACTTGTACCATGGACATTGTTAGTGAAAATACACCCTTCCTGCCCTAGTCCTAAATTGAAAGGACTTCTGGCTGGTGATGACAGGAAAGTGCAGGCTCTGTAAACGTTGACTTCCTGAGACTGCCAGGAGGGGCCAGTTCGTGCCAATTACGGCAGTGACATTTGTGATGTGGAGGTATACTACTGCATCGTTCATAATGGTCCAGGAGGCTGTGATGGTTAAATGTTGCTTGTGAGGTCTCCCAGATTCAGAGTAATCTCTCGGGAGAAAAAAGATTGAGAATCCCAGTGCTGGATGATTCTGTCATTTTGCGTATTATAATGCTGCACTCCCACTTGGGTAAGGAGCACAGGGTGCTTCTTTTCAAAAGTTAAAACTTTCAAACTGCAAGTTTGACAAAAATAATCAAGCTTTATGGAATGCTGTTAAGTTATATTTAAGTTAGAAGAAAGCAAACCCCTGTATTTTTTAAAAAAACTTTCTTTTTTGTGATAGCATTAAATAACTCTGGTCTTGGTTTGATGTTTAATAGGTAGGGTGTTACGATTTGAGAGCTGATGCAGTTCAAACTGATCAGTCTATCACATGCTACCAGATGTGCACAGTATTTTACCAAACAAGACCAGACAGATGCCTTGTTCTGAAGAGACTGAAGTTTGAGACTGATCTTTCAAGGTACTGTGTGATGGCAGATGCCCCAAGGGAATGATTTGGTCTCTTTGTAATCTCAAGTGTCTGCATACACTTCAGTGTAGGTTTGGTGTCTAGCACTCTTATTCTAGGACAATAATCCACAGCCATTTAAATCAAGACCTGAGTACTTAATGGAAAAAGTTTAGTATCTCCCCAAGTACTGTGCCATAAATTCAACTGAGATGACAAGAGGAAGGAATTGCGAGATGGATAGTGTGAGATACATGAAGTTTATCTTTAATTTGAGTTGAATTCAAACAGAGCTAGTAATGGCCAAATGTTATGATGACTTTGGTGGTGAGAGTTAAACTGGATGTTTTCCCAGTGATCTATGCTCCATTTTAAAAAGCGAAGAAACAAAATTTGTTGTAGCTGGCACTAAATGGAAGTCTTTTTTTAGCAGTAGCATAGACGGCAATGACTGATCCACAGAAACCAAACTGCTAATTTCTCATTCATTTTGGTTATGGGTGACCCGCAGCAATGAGGGAGTTGCTTGTGCATATTCTTCTCAACACGGTGAAAGACAGCATTCAGCTCATGAGGACTGTCCATCCATCATCTTTTTTGCAGGATTAGCCTTCCCATGGACAGAGACCTTATTTAAAAAATGAGGGAGACCCCACCCCAGGAATTGGCATTAGTTTTCAGTATTCATTCAATAATCAGTAATGTGTAATACCATACAATATTTTAAGTTGGTAGAGATATCTGGCATATAAGGAGAAATCTGTGTTGATCCTTTACGTAACAGTCATTGAGTCACACAATCTTGTTTGAACAGTGTGAACCTTAAAATAGCCCCTGGACATTCCACCAAGATGGCCATATTTAAATGAATGTTCAAGGTGTTTCCCCACTATCACATAGTAACCCTTCAGTGACAGCAGAGCCTTCTAAAGACAGTAGCAAGCTACACTCGGTACTGGACCCACAGATCTGTTCATTTGCTCTGGTGAAGCAGAAAAATCTGCTTCTTTGTTGTCCACTCACCAAGGAAGGCAATAGACATGAAACATTTTGAGGCTAAGCTCATCTGAGGGTGATTTTAACATACCAGTTATTGTTACTGCATAATTATTAGAGGAATTCATGGAACATGACCTTGTTGCCATATAAATGGTGGGAAACCCTGCTCTTCACCTGATTAACAATTGACATTGGCCAGTTTCAAGAAGATAGGAGTGAAAACTTGAAATTCTTTGAATGCAATACTATTAATATCGCTATAGATACAGAACTAGAGGAAATAGTTCTTACTGCTCAGAACATTTGTCTGATTTCCATAATCCTCGCTGGTGATTTCTATAGCATCCTATTGATACATTTCAAAGTATAGTTTAGACATGATAAAAGCATATTTTGTGGAACTGATCAGTTAAGAGAGCAGCCAGCAGACATTGCAGCTCAGCAATCAGAAATTGTTTAGTGGTGTCTCTATAGCAGAGAGGAGACTGGAAAGACTACTCTTCTGGAGCTCACTCAGTTTCTAACACAGAGCTCAGGCTAGTGTTGGATGGACTTGGTTTTTCATGAGATGAGAAACATAAAATCAGGCTGCTGCAGCACCTTCTGTATGGGTCTGTGGGCGAAGTACTCAGCTCTTCAAGACTGTCTGTGTGTTCTCTTCTACCAGGCTTTGCCTATATCATGTGTCCTTGTGAAGGAATCCTGAACAGACTGTGAAATCGGTCAATAAACCTGGTATTGATCCCTCAGTAAAGGCTCCAGAGAAAAGACTGTGTGGAGTGAGCTTATGGCAGCTAAATGAGCTGAATGTGTACCGAATGCTTCCCTTTCCTAGTTGGGGACCTAACCTGTGCTTCTGAAACCCAAAGTCTTAAGCACTTCAAGCTGAGAGGAAAATACCTCATGTCTAGGTGGCTTGCAAAAGTCCCAGTGAAAGGCATGTGTCCCCACGAGTCACTGTGGGAGCTGGGGAACCAGGCAGATGACCAGCGGGTACACAGGGCCTGCCTGGGGTCACCCAGGCACCGAGACCCTGCCAGACCACAGCCACCCCCTCCTTTGTCTGCAGTGACCCGCAGCACTGAAGAGCAGAGATGTATAGAACAGGGCTGGCCGTTTGGACATACCTACTGACCCTATGAGAATAACAGGAGAGAGCCCTCAGTGACATTAAAATAGAACAAATTTGCTATGATATCAGGTTGTATGTTTTATGAGCCATATAATTAACGTGCGACACTCAGTGCCATGGGATATTATTGACTTAAATAGCTTAGTAAGTATCAAAAAGGATTAGGCATCAACATGAAACAGAATAGCATATGCACTGACACAAGCTAGGATCAAAATTACAAGGGCTACCAATCCTTGTGCTTCAGGGCATATTTTGATCATCAGCTTGGGGCCAGGAGGAAAGCCACTCTCTGATCGAGTAGTGCGCAGTATGCACGTGGGTTATAGTTATACGGATTTCTTTATTGCCCTGTTTTGATTCCTTTCCCTTCTCCTTCTCTGTCTTCCTTTCACCCCCTCCTGTTCCCCTCCCTCACATTTATCGTCTGGAATAGGTCACTACTGAAGACAAAACACTAAACTAGATGGATGGCTGAATGGTCCATACTAATAGGGTAATTTAATGTTTTATTCACTCCAGACATCTAGTGTTTATTTCAAATACAAATGTTATATTCACTTGCTAAGAAGTTCCTCTCTTTCCAACCTTCATTCTATGCATGCTACTTTTTATTTTTATCAGCTACACCTACAAATCCACTTAGACTCATTTGAATCATGATTTTTCAGAGGTAACAAATGAACCTTAGTTTGGGAGAAGGAAGAGAACAACCAGGCACATTAAAGGAACCTGATTTTTCTGGTACATACTCAACAATTGCTTAAGGCAAAAATTTTTTGAGATATCTGTATTGTGCAGCCAACATGAATAATCACTTATGAAAATAAGGGGGGGTGTGTACATGACAGTGAGTCTGTGGACAGTCATGATAAAATGATGCTCGATTTAGGTAACTCTTTGCATTTTTCTTTGTCGAACTTGAAGCAAAATAATTGTTAAGAATTTTAACACTTTCCTCACTTTCACCTGCCAAAAAAATTCCTCATTTTACGATGATGCAATATTTCACACAATTCTAGGGGTTTGGACGTTTTATTTTGTATTTTCATTTGTTACTATACTGAAGTAGTGCCAGGAAGCCCCACATAAGAGCAGGGCAGGTTGAATTTTATGTCCTGTAAATGCCTTGTGAGTAACTCCTAGTTACTCACTCTAAATAGACAGACTAGACAGACAGAGGACAGCAGAGAAGGAAAATTACTTGATTCTTTGTGGGACCCCAAGTTAATGGCAGAAAACCAGAGAATGTCTATTTAAAAAATATGCCTACTCATTCCATTCGTTGCTTATTTCTTTTTTGCTTCTTACCTTCACCCTCCCAGACTGATGTCTAACCCCACCCATTCTTACCCTTCCCAGGTCCTTTATTTCTGCTAACGCCCTCTCTTCATATCTGGCACTAGGCAGCGCTGCTCTGCTCAGCACACTGATACATGCTGCCCTTTGGCTTATTCAAGCTTGCTGGAAAGACGCTACCATGCAGCTTCTCCAGCATCCTTCTCATTTTCCACAGTGGGTTGAATTCCAGTTAGTTTCTGTGAACTCATTTTGTAACCCTTCACTCTGCTTCCCTAAAGACCAATGCTTTTGTGTCGTTGCCTTCCCACAGACATTCTCCAACATGCCAAAGCTGACCTTCGGCTCCATGGACAGATGGGGCCTGATCCAAAGTCCATTAACATCAGAGGAAATGTCCATTTACGCCCATGGGCTTTGCATTAAATCCTTTGCATTTCACTTACTTTCTTTAGTGCTCCTTACTCAGCTCCAGTTATTAAAATCAGATTAATCCCTGACAGATCCCTGACAGTTCAGTGTACTGTGTAAGCCAACCTGTGCTACTTCAAAAGATAGAGACCAAAACTGCTACTCTGCTCATGTGAAATCTGCACCTGGCTAATACTAAATGCAAGGCATTACTTCCAGATTTCATTCCTGCATAACTCAGGTCAGAATCTCACTTACTGCTCAGTCGCTGAATCTCCCATTACTAGCGCACAGACTCTCTCAAAACCATTTCTTACTGTTCAGATATTTTCTGGTCCCTACAGCATTATTCTGCCCAGGCACCGTTCAAGATTCACCTCTGTTTGCAGTTTTACTCTCAGTGTAAGTAGACTGCTATGTCAGCCAGAACAGCAATATTTCTTTCTGTTGACACAATACTCTCTTATCCATATTGCCACCCCTCCTCCTGCTTCATTTTGTCTACATTCCTTTAGAAAACTCTACTCCCATAATTTAGTCTCCCACTCAGTACTTGGTTTAATCAAGTCTGTCACTCAATTTATATCCCACTTCTTGGTTAGCACAAGTTTCTCGGTTAGCAATCTGTTTCTGTAGCACTTGCTATGCATAACACATGGTTAGCTTTTCTTTCCACACTTGCTTCTCCGTTCCCTTTCTGATTTCCAGACCTCACTTTTCCTTGTAACACTTGAAGATGAGAAACTTACTCTTCTGTCTCCCTCTTTTTGTGTTCCTCATATGTTTTTATGAGACCACTGTAATCAGGACTTCTTAAATATCATGGGGTGCTTTGTATAGGGCACAGAGCAGTCCTTGAGTCCAGTCAAAACAGTTTTCAACTGTAGAATCTCACTCAGTTTAATACATAGCTTTAGGTAGACCTCTCCTGTTGCTGTATTTCTTTGTTCTGGCTTGTACCCCTTTCCATCTTCATCATCTTTCCTCAGTTTGAAGGAACACAGGACAAACTCACAAAAGTTCAGATTCTCTCCCTCTGGCTGCTCATTGAGCACAGCATGGTAAAATCTGGTCTTAAGCATCCACGCTCAGTTTTTGTGTTGAGCAACAAAGAGCAAAACAGGGTCCTGTTCTGTACATTTTAACATAGGGGACTGGGTTGCATATATCTTGACTACATGGCCTAGTGCAGCCACAGCACAAACTTAACAGCTCACCTTTCTTGGACAAAGAACAAATAATTTCATTTTGGATGGTGGAAGTGCACTGCAGGTTGTGAATCAGCAACATTGCCCACCACTGCATCTAAAATCTCCTGCCTGAGTTTTGTGTTATCAGCTGATTCCCCCAGAAAGGACCATGGGTTGTCAGGCTGCTTTCCTCCTCATCTGCAGCTCTTCCAGCTATTAGAGAAACTGGTGGACCACTGAATGAGGCTGTTGGAGCAGTTTTAGCTCGGCAGGAGGCAGGTTCACTGATTGGCACCTGTTGGATAGATCATTTGTTGGTTCTCTGAATTATTCTGCTGGGTCAGCAGGTTTCCAGGTTTAAATGCTGGCATGGTGTAAGACGCAGAATGCTGTTGTTTCATAATCACCTTCTAGAAGTATTGCTTTGTTGTAATGCTACTGTTATATTGTCCTACTTTTGCTATCTACTTTCTGCATAGGCTGGGCGAATTTTGCCCACTGCATTACTTAGGTGTAGACTTTGCAGCACTGGGCTGGCTGCATTTAACCTGGAGACGGGGAGTGGGGAGTATATGCTGGTGGCTGCTGTCACTGCTTCTCATGTGATTGAATAACGCGACGATTTCCTAGTCCAGTCACAGAGCAGTAATGCACGGTACTTATACAGTACTTTTCATTTTCAGATCAGTTTAATACCGCTCCTGGCTTATGGTACACTCATCTGTCTCTGTATGTTCTTAACAGTCGCGCAGGAGAGGCCAGAGCAGTCCTTCCCTCTCTGGCTGGATCGGTGACTGCCCTATATAAATCTGCATATTAAGCAGATTTGGCAATTGTTCAGAGACAGATTCACTTAAGAAAGAGGTGAAAATAAACTTGCTTATAAAGGCACTGCAGACAGCACTCTCGCATGGTATGCTATTAGAGACAGAACAGAGGCTGGTTTGTTTTCTTTTGCAGATGGAGGCTGATGATTTCTGTTTGCTTTCTGCGTCCAAGTCCCATCACCACAACCCATACGTGTGCGAGAATGCCGGGTCTCATTCGTCAGCAGTTTCAAGACATTTCGCGTGTTACCACTTCACCTCTGCAGCAGATGGTTCATTTCCTCGGGGACTCCCACACGCACCCCCCCAAGGTCGGGCACCGCCTGACAGCGCTGCCCGCTCGGGAGCGCGCCGGGCCCTACTTTGTGGTGGATCAGGAGGAGGACTCGGGGCTCCGCTTCCCCCTCTCGCGGGGGGCAACGCAGCGCGCCGGGTCCCCTGAGCTGGAAGGTGGCCTCAGACTGCGGGCGGCGGCGGGCGGCAGCGGCCCGCTTCCACCCCGCGCCTCCTCCTCCTCCGCCGCCCGGAGCGCGCACAGAGCGGCAGGGGACTGCGGGGCGGCTGCTGCCTGCGGGCCGGGACACGCAGGGGCCGCGTCGCCCGGCACTAGCCCCGCTGACGTGCGCCCGGGGGAGGGCGGCAGCGGCCCCCCTTCACTCCGCTCCCCTCCCCTCCGGCTGCACGCAGGAAGTTTATCCGGCCGCGGCTCTCCCCGCCCCGGGCGCTGCGGCCCCGGCCCGGCGCCCCCGCGGGGGGAAGTAAGAGAAATAGCCCCCGCTGCGCCTGGCCGGGGGGTCTCCTCCCGGCCCTGCAGCCTCCCAGCCGCTCGCCGAGCGGA
>VYZW01032318.1:47621-79227 GCA_013401315.1 Balaeniceps rex | reverse complement strand
CCCCGCGCCGCGCCCCGCCGCCCGCCCCGGCCCCGGGACCCGCCTGCGCTGCCGGGAGCCCTGTGCCGGCGCCCCGGCTCTCCCGGGAGCCGGAGGAGGATTAGCTGCCGCGCCGTAATCCTGCTCTCCAGCCCCCCGTCCGCCCCAGCGGCATCGCCGCCGGAGGGAGAGGTGTTTCTGCGCCCCTGGGTCGTCCCCGCTGCTGGATGGGGTGTCCCTGCAGCCTGCCTGGGGCTGCGCGCTCCTGTTGCACCCCGGGACTTCCTCTCTTCCCCCCTTGCCCTCCTCAGGACCAGGCTGCCGCGTTCTCCTCCCCGCACCGTCTCCCTGCTACACGTTGCCGCTCCCTTCAAGTGTTTTCTGCGCTGGGACACGGCACTGTTACTGCCACTCCGCGATGCTTCGGTCCGCACTTCCTTGTCCCTGTGAAAGGACCAGGTGCTGCTGCACCGCGATCCTCCCTCCTTCCCTTCTCCTCTCCGCGCTTGTCTCTGCATTGGCAGACCTGCCCCTGCACCCTAGGACAGGGCTTTGCAGGGGGACCCTGTGGGACAGGAAAGCAGCGTAGCAATGGCCAGGGTAGGATTATGGGGCCAGTGCTTTCCTGGGTGCTGCTGCTCTCCCCCTCCCTCCCTTCCTGCACCAACTGCTGGGCTTTGCTGCATCTCTTCTCTCCAGCCCGTGTCCCCGTCCCTCCCCATGCTGCTGCAGCTTGTGTGTCACCAAGCCCGGGCCCCACTGCTGGTGCTCACCTTGCTGCTTATTGGTTTGTATGTAGAGGTTGAGGAAGGGGAGAAAAAGGCAGGACTCTGCAGTATCAGGAGGATTCAAGCTATTTTAGGCTCTCGGTAGGGCTAACAGTCTTGTGGGGCCCTTGTGCAGCTTCTGTTCCCTTTTCTTATACTTCAAATATGTATATTTGTCCATAGACGTGGGTTCGTATTCCTGGTCTGAAGGACTTGGAATTTTCTGCCAGTTTTCTCTTATTTGTCCTTTTCCCATTTTCAGATCTTTCCTGTAAAGCCAGTTGTTACTTTCTTCCCACCCTGTTTTGTTGTTTTTTTTTTTAAAAAGGGACTGCTTTCAAGAGCTCATCTGTCTAGTGCTGCAGATTTTGAGTCCCTATCTTTCCACCTTGGTCTCTGTTGTATTATCTCTTTTCTCCTCACAGAAGCCCTTCTTCCCTCTCTCAGACCTCTTCTCCAAGTGGCTCTTTGGAATAGTTGTAATAATACCAATAGTTCCAGCTTGAGAAAATGTAGAAAGCCTCATAGCTTCCTGCTCACTTCATTCATAGGTACATGCTTATGCCCATTTTGCAGGTGGGCAGAGAGGTGTAAGAGAACTAGTAACTTCTGCACAGTGTTGCAGCGATTTTGTGACCGAGCTGGCACTTGAATGTGGGAGAAATGAGTCCTGGTTGTCTGATGTAACTGCTAGGGATACTGTCTTCGGGAGATGGTCTTACAGGCTAGTGTTTGCAGCGTTGCTCTGGGCTGCTTGTCTCCCGTTCATCAATCCCTTCATGTCCTGTTTCTGTGCCTGTATGGTCTCTCTCCCCCTACACAGTGTGCTGTTTGTACTGTGCTGTCTGTGAGGGGGCTTGAGGGGTCTTCGGGAGGCTTGAGAACCGTATAGACCAGGTTTTATTTGCTGATCAGACAGTATGCACTGTTCATGTGTTGTTTCCATCCTCTGTATGTCTTCTGCCCCGTCCTTAATCTGGTCTGCTCTGGGGATAGAAATTGCTGCTATTGTATTCTAATTTTCAGTTTCATAGCTCCTACCCTCTTTATTTTTCTTCTAGGGGAGCCTTCTCTGTGGTCCGCAGATGTGTAAAGAAAAGTTCATCACAGGAATATGCTGCAAAAATCATCAACACCAAAAAACTGTCAGCCAGAGGTTAGTGTCTCAATCTACCCTTCTTCCTTTTGTTAATAGAAAATACTTCACTGGAGTTGAAGCTGTAATAAGTTTAAGGGATCTGAAGTTGCTTGTCTCAGTCATTATTTCAGCGTTACAATATAATTGAGTTGTGTGGCAAAGAGGAGATTGAAAGGAGGTAGCGTAGGATGATAGAAAAACTCCTGTATCTGGAAATGGATACTTTGTGATGTTGTCTTTTTTTCTTTTTGAGATCTTTCTTCTGCAGGCTGAGCTAGAGGTATGTTTATAGAAGATTTATCTACGTGTGTGTGTGTACCAATCACTCATAATAAAGAGACGTGTTGCAGACTGATTTTGCTGAATGTCTCTTCTACCTAGGAGATCTGTCTTATCAGAACAGATGTCATTTTTTTTTTTTTGAAGAATAGATGCTATATGCCTTGCTCCTTTCATGCTGTAGTTAAGCGTGGTATGTTTGGAAACTAACATAACAAGTTTGGCTTCAAAGGCAGAAGTAGGTTGGATGGAGAAATCTTGTGAACTTGACTTCTCAACAAATTAGAACAAGTATTTTTTGCTTTTGTTAGTTCTGGAGACTTCCAAAACCTGAAACCAGACTGTAGTCTTATGAAGAGAGGAAAAAATCTTAACTCTTCCCCCAAGCTGTTGCTCTTCTGTTTTCCAGGGATGTATGTATGCACAAAGGGTAGTGTACCTTGTAGTACGTAGGGAACATGTATCTTCTAGTGTGTAGGGAGTCCCTTACAGGGATTAAAGTTGCTTCATGGGTGGGGTTGATGAGGGGAAGAATGAGAGAAACTGAACTTCAGTAAAAGATGCTGAAAGCAGAAGAGGTGAACAAGACAAGATCTAAGTCCTCAGAGGCCTTTCGGATTTGACAAAATTAATGTATTAGGCCCTTGACTGTCTTGCTAGTTGAATAGATGGCTTAGCTTTTTTTTTGGGGGGGAAAAAAAAAAAAGGAGGAGGCAAATGATCTTGATAAATGATTTATAAGTGAAGAATGTTTTGCCTAATCCCTATAAAAGAGAAAAATAGAATATGTATTCTCCTTTTTGCCAGAATACAAACTGTGATGATAAGAGCAGAAGACAGCTTGAAGAATGGTGAAAAATTTCCATTTACTGTAGTTTGCACAGAGAAGTAGTGTCAGAAGTAGAGAATGCCATGCCATGAAGGTTGATTTCTTTTCTTTTTTGTTTTTTCCCACTTGTGGAAGTAAGCATATGTGATAATGTGTTGTTTCAGTATCTAGCCTGAGTGAGGTCGTGTTGGGGACCAGCCAGTGGAGCCCTAGATTGTTTTGGAGGTGGCTGCAGATCCTGTGAGAATTGGTGTCCCCTCCACAGTCAGGTGACAGTGCCCGCTGATATAGGTGGGATATCCAATCTCTTGAGTTCAAAATTAGTTCAACTTAATATGGGAGAGGTTTGAAGGATGGCTTTGCTTTGCTGATGGCCATTAACACAGTGTTTGCTCCACAGAGTTCCCCATCCATCCTGTAGCAACGACTACAGCTCAGGAGAGACATCTTCTCAGATGCTAGTGGACACAAGCCTCATTAGAGAAGGGAGAGGGTAGCTTGATAAACTGATCACGAATGAGAAACCGTGTTCTTACAAAGGAGGTGGTATTGAAGTTAACTCTGGAGATAAGAAAAATGGGGAAAACTGCAGGATGAATAGAGTTGAAACAAAATTCAGAAACATATTAGCAGAAGTCCAAAAGCAGGCAGAAGAACTGATTGAGTCAGTTTTTAAGTGTTTGGGTACCTAATGAGTTACAGAGGGAGCAATATATAGATTCTAATTGTTTTTCATATTAAGGTGATGACAGTTTTATGACGCAGCAAGCAGGAAAGGTAAGTATGGGTGAATACAGGCCATGTTTTGATCTGCTACTTACTTTCTAGATTTCATACCTTCCTATAAATAAAATACATTGAGGATGCTAGCCTGGTCCTCAGCTACATAACTCGAGGTAGCTGGCAATGGTTTACTTACAAAGGTATTGGTTAGGTAGACGGCAAGTGTGGGGAGAGCCAAGAAAGGAAATGGATGTTTCTGCTAGTACAGAAGAATATCAGAAACAAGGGACTGATCAGGTTTCGTTGCAGTCTTATCTGAGGACTAAAGAATCTGCATTTACAGTGATAAGTGGATGGTGACTTCAGCTGAATATATAGGTTCCTCAGTTATTCCAGCTGTGTTTGCTGATAGCTCAAGTGTTTAGTACAAAAAGTGACCAAATATTTTTACAGGAACTTAGTGAATTCACCTTGGAATAGGTCTTTAAAGCACTGAAGGAAAAATGCGTGCTATTTAGACATTGCAGCTGTAAATCGGTGATTAGGAAGACTCGATTCAGCAACCTGAAAATGATAGTCTCGGGAAAAGGCATTTTAGAAAGCTCTCTCCCACAGGAGGAGAATTATGGCGTTAATTCTGCAGTATCCTGGATATATGTTGCCTGATGCTTTCCTTCCCCGAGCTGGCACTTCTCCCTGGGGAGGCCGTGTCTCTGCCCAGCAATACATATGCACGGGGCTCTCCTGCACACCCAACTGCGTGCCTGTCTGTTGTGCAGGTTAACCCACCCTCCCGACCTGCCTCCCACGTTGTTGGTTTTCTTCTAGTCTTGGTCACAGTGCCAGAATATTCCATCGTGGGGACACCCTGCCCCTCTGCAATTTAAGCATAGCTACATTAAACATTTTGTACCTTCTCTAGCAGAATTTGAACCTGTATAGATACCTGATGTAGTAACTGCTACTTCAAGAGCCAGCAACTTGCTGCTGCTGAGAAGCATGTCTAGCCCATTGCTGCTTCACAGAAGTTTTGCCTGCTGTAGTGCTTCCCTTGATTATGTCCAGGGAAATGGTAACAAAGCCTTGCTCTCCTTCCGCAGTACTTCGTTACCTTTATTTTTCAAGACTCTTGATGAAGAAATACTAGATAGCTGACTGGGAAGTGCTGAATAGCTTGCTGTACGTAGCTGAAAAGGAGGAAGAGGAACACTTCAGGGTAAATTGTATGTGTTTAAAGGGTTCTGTGTTATTTGACATGTTTATCAAACTTTTCTTAAAGCAGTAAAGCGTTGAAGAGGCATGGTGCTGTTACAGGGCTTCTCTGTGAAAGCAAGGAGGATGAATGTGGTGCTGGTCTTTGTGAAGGGCTGTCCTAACAACTTCAGTCTAGTACGCTTCACCCTTTGTAAAATATGAAGTCAGACGTTGAGAGATGAGTCTCTGTTTCTCTATTGTCTATGATTTTTGGATGCCTATTCTCTGTCTTTTTTTAATAAATCATGTCAGTAAGAGCTGGTATAGATTAAAATTCATAATTTGGCTTTAATGAAGTATTTGCTATTATTCATACTGTGTTGATGCTTAAGACTGCCCAGTGAAGAGCATGCCAAGAACTTTAATGTTAAATAGGGGCTAAATGCTTGTGGAAAGGGAGGGGAAACAGACTTCACCTTAGTGAGTGTTCAGCTGACATATAAGAGCAGTGATTATTACACCTGGGGGAAATACAGTGCTTCAGTCATCTGAAATTCCTATGGGATTGAATGCACAGGCTTTTACCAGAGCTACGGGCAGAGGGAAGTAATAACGGTAATTTTTTGGAAGCTGTCTTGTGGGTGTCACCAGAATACTTTTTGAACATGAAAATTCATAGCAAGTAGTGCTTCAGTTCCTGGGCAGCAGTGAAGTTCAAATAAAGTAAAATTGCTTGCAGTGATCGAAAGGATCAAGAGAGAAGCAGTAGCTTTAGTAGCAGTAGGGAAATATCCAGGATTTGACTTTCTAGCATATACTTTAAGAGATAGTCCTGCACTGGAAAGAGGTATGCAGAGCTCTATCCTGTGATAATTTTTAGGATGTTGTTTTTACCAGATAGTATATAGTGATCCTACCGCTGTGAGTAGGATTTTTGGTCCTTGTTTTTTAGGTGGGTGGAGGGGAGAAATCTCTGTGTGTTATATTTATTGTTAAATTTTGTTCGCTGCTGAAAATCTGTATCTTTCAACTCTTGCAAGTGACATCTCTTGATGAAAAAATTAAAAGCAGCTGTCTTGGAAGTTAGACCACTTCACTGGTTTCTCCTTACTGTGGCTTTGCTCTTGCATGTGGAATAAAGAGGTGGATTCTCTCCCTGCTCTATTTCCAAATTTGTAAACCAGATCAAAATTTGCAGTCTACCCAGTTATTTTGTTGTTGTTCCCGCAGGAGATTATGTGGATTGTGGGAGGAGCAGGGAATTACTTCTGTGTATCAAACCTCATCAGGAAAAAAAGCTCTGTCTTTACACTTCCAACTCAGCTTTTTTTTCATACACCTCTCTTGTCCTGGCTTTCAGTTCTGTAGTGGTTGCTGATGTGGGCTTTACAGTATGTTTTGTTGGAGGTGTCAATAGTAGTTTCCCTGGACGCTGAAACATTGAGCTTGAATGCTGCAGAGGAAGTTTAGCAGCATCAGTCCCTAACCTCTATCTTGATCTGTTCTTAGCTGGCATTTGAGTTGAGACTCTCTTGGACTGCTCTTGTGGCTGCCAGGTTTGAAGTCCCCTGTGGGCTACAGCACACCCGCTTGAATTAGATGCACGCAGCGGTGGTGCACTGCAGCCTGGCAAGTCGGCTCTGTGTGAAAGCAAGGAAAGCCCAGCACACCAGTCACAGATGGCTGAAGCACAAATCCGAACTCGAGTAGAAATGTCCTGTAATAGGAGTCCTCTGCGCGTGCCTGCGTTTGTAGGTTGGGGGCAAATGTCCTTTCTTGCAGAGGATGGCAAATCAAACCGTGTCTGCTCAGCTGTACTTGCTGAGCAGCCAAATCAGGTCTGGTCATTTGGTGTGGGAGAGGAGCTGCCCTTCCTGCAGGATGGGCCTTAGGATGAGTGCGAAGTGCTTCACTGCGCCCCAGCTCCTCCTCCTCCCCTCTGCCGCCTGCGAGGAGTCTGAGAGATGCTGTGATTAACGGTCGGACTCGATGATCTTAACCTAAACGATTCTATGATCAGCTGCAGTGATGGCTGGGGATTTTTTTGGAGGTCCTTGCACACGTGGAGGGATGCAGGGAGCAGAGCAGAGAGCGGTGTGTGGGGCTGGGGGCTGCCTGGCGGGGCGACCGTAAGGGGCTGGGCGCTGCGGGAAGGGGGCTGCAGGGGAGGAATTGGTCGGTGGGGTGGGTGCGTGGGTAGCGAGTGGCTGAACTCTCTGCTTTGCACCGCAGCACACATGCGTGCGGTGAGGAGTGGCGGGGGGGCTGCTCTGCTGATGTCAGAAACTGCAGCCCTCTACCTCCGCCAGCAGCCTGCCTCCCCCTCCTCCTCCTCCCCGCCTCTGCCTGTAGCCCCGCTTAGGGGAAGAGGGGTTCCAGCGGTATGTGTCACTAGGGGAAATTTCACTGGAAGAGGTGTTTGGAGAAGAGGAGGGCTGTGTGTAAAAGGAGAGACCTTGACCTTGGAGGTGGAGAGGCTGGGGCTGGGAGCTAGGCAGGGGGCCACCGGAGGCCAGCCTGGCTTTTTGCCTGCCCCTACACACCGATGCAGGCAGGAGAGTGCCCTGGCCTGAGAGCTGGTGGAGGTTGGCAGGGTGGCGAGCAGTGGAAGCCTTGCTTTTGCTGTGGCTCTCTATGGCCAGAAGCTGGCTTCCTCCCACTGTGGATGTTAGTGATGGTTGGGGTTACCCCAGGTTGCCTCTCAGTTTACACTGTATATTTTATAAAGGAGCTGGAACAGAGCAGACAGGATTTCAGCTTGTGTCTGTCTTCTCAGTGGTCACATTGGGTATTAAATTTCCAGCGTTAACAGTGAGGGGGGGGCAGTGGGCACACAGATTGGGCAGGAGTTCCTACAGCCTCCGCATGAGGTTGGAGAAAGGGGCTTGGCAACAGAGTTGGGCTTCTTGTTTTCCCAATATAAACTGGATTTGCATACAGCAGAGATGTGGTTACTAACTCCAGCACATGTCCCGAAGCCCTTAGCTCTAGAGCATTTACCCTGAGCAGCAAGCCACAGTTGAAATATTTCCAGGTGTCCCTTCAATGAAGAGCGGGACGTTGAGCACACTGTAGATATTTGGGGCCAGGAGAGCTACTTGAATTTCTTTTAAGAAGGGTCCAGTGCAAAAGCTGTGGGGTTTCTTTGTTGATTTTGGGGTGTAGTGTAGAAATTTCACTGCCTCCAAATTTAATCCTTCTCTGGACAGTGCCAAAACCTGCCAGAGAGGACTCATCTGTGGATCATAAAGAAATTTCTGAAGAGTGCTTCCCCCTCCCTGCCCCCCCCCAAAAAAAAAAANCTGCCCCCCCCCCCCCCCCCAAAAAAAAAAAAAAAAAAAGGGTGGGTTAACACCACTGTTTTAAGAGAGGACTATGACAATCTTTTTGTTTCCTTCCATGCCCTGGAAGTATTTTAGTTTTTCTGGCCCTGCAAATTGGGTGAAGACAATTTTTAAAGGGGAAGCACACCAATATAAAAATATCTCTCCACTGTGCCACCTGTGAGCACTGTCTATCTGCTTCACAATCCTGACAACGAGGGCATCACCTGCTTTTTCATTAATTCTGGCCTGTCACCTGTTTTGGTGTTTCAGGTGGGTTTTTTTTTCCTTTCCTCTGTTCTTGAAACCTCCTGATTTTCACCAAGATAATAGACTTTACCAAAAAAAAAAAGTTAATTTGCCAGTGTTTGACTATAGAGTGAGCTGTTGCTGTTAGCTTGGCTGGGGGGAGAGGGCAATATCAGCTGACACCAGGATCACCAGCACAGGAAAGAAGCCTTGAATGTTGTAAAAAGAAATGTGGAGTATTTCACCTCATTGTGTGTTTGCCTGCAACAGAAGTGATGTCAGTGCTCAGAGCGGTCATCTTGGGGGAAGCAGAGGTGCATTTGTTTCTGATGGGTGAATGTGTACTTAAAATTTTGAGGTGCTCACTGGATTTTTTTTTTAGTGTATAGAGGAAATGTCAAGCTGTAACTTAAACAACTGTAGTTCCTGCTGGCCCTTATGACAATAAGCTTAATGCTTCAAAATATGGGGTCCTGTGAGTTAGGCTGACCTCAGGTTTCTTTTTGTACCTTCTTAAATTTACTGTCTATTTAAATATCACTGTATGCTTCTGTTACAGCTCCCCAAGCATTCTGGTATGGCTGCCTACATGACTTTTGGAGAACAGTAGCAGAATACTTTTGAAGAAATGGTCTGACAGTATCTTAGCAATCAGCTTTTTGAACAATGAGGGTAGCGGAAGATCAGTGGGGCATGGATTTAGCTTTCTGGAGAAACTGAGTCTATAGTTGTGAGATTTTTTGATTCTTCATAGCTTTTTCCACCTGTTACTCTCCGTCTCTCTTTCTTTCTGTTTTAATTTTGAATTTGTTTTGAATGTTCAGTTGTCTCTCATGGATCAGTTACTCTAAACAGTAATTGTATTAATCTATAATTCTTTGTTTGAAAATATCCCTTTAGTAAGCTGCTTTACTCTCCTCCTCTCCTCCTGGAGAGTATTACAGAATTCCTGTTGCTCCCACCTGTTAGATGAGCAGACTGGGGAAGATGGTGGTTGGTGCAAGCGGCTAATTCCTGACAATGCTGAGAATAATTCAGGGATGTAAGGAGAGCTGTTTAATGTTGTATCTTGCCTTTTTATGATGGGGTCGGGAAAGGAAGAGAGAACTGTCGCTTTACTCCTGGTGTCAAGGATCCATCTCGCTCTGCTCCTGGCAGAGTCAGAAGGAGAATTCCCCGTCTCTGAGATGTGAGTTGAGTAAGTGTGATGACCTTTCAGAGAATGTGTGTGTGCGTATAGATGTGATACTCTACTCTCAGCACTTTCGCGTTATGTTCCTGAGGGCATGAGTTACATATCTCTCCGAAGTGGTGACCCGCTGTCCTGCTGCTTCAGTCCAAAGTTCCCATCTTGAGTTAGCTGTTGTCCAAGCACCCACAGCTCTGGGCTGTCTTGTCTTTCCCGTGGCTGGAGTCTGCTTAGCAGTGACACTGGGACAAATCCAGGTTAGTGTTCTGCTTCCGAGAAGGGTGCTAGCTAACCTCTTCCCTTTGCTAGAAGGCACAGGTGATTTGGCTGTTAAACACAAGACCCTTTTTTGCCAGGGCAGCAAAGGTAGTGTCTCTCTTTGCAGTGCTATTGTTAGTGTGATTCTGTCAGAGTCCCAAAAATTGAGCTGAGATCTGTCTTGGAGAAAAGAGTAGGCATTGTGGGAATGAGGACATGGTTAATTTAAAAGAAAAACAAAACCCATGCAAACACATCTGTGGGGAAGGAAGGTGCCTGCGAAGATGAGCCTGGGAGTGGGCATAACTCTTTGTAGGCCTGCTGAGCCAAACACTAAATGGCAGAGAAGGCAGGGAACGGCAGCCTGCCTGCTGTGGCAGAGCTGCTGGGTTATCTCTGGGGGCTGTTGCCATGATGACAGTGGCAAACGGGGCTGAAAAATTTACCAGATGCGTGTGAGTCAAAGGATTAAACTTTCTCATAGGAGGGAAGGGAGGGGAGGAGGAGGAGCGCGGGTGATCATGTATTAACGAAGGACAGCATCCTAGTGAGAAATACCAGGCTGGCTCTCCTATAGCCACTGGGATGGCAGGGGGGAACACAGACTGGCATTCCTCCTCCAGTCTAAATGCTGAGCAACACTGCCCTGACAGATTCCCTCTTTGAAGAGGGAGTGAACGCACCCTGCTTTCACTGGGTAAATTGGCAGGGTTTGCATTGTTTTGGCAGGTGAAACATAAGAAATGGGAAAAGATGGTATGTCTGCCTTTTTTCTATTCCTTATACCTACAAATAACTCTAGTTCTTTACCTTGCACTTAGAGCTTTTCTGCATCAGAGTTGATGCAAATAAACAAGTTTCAGTGTTGCCTGCAGGCTTCAGGCTATCAAACATGAAGCTAACCAGCCTGCACTAGTGTTATCGATAACGCAAGGCTGTTGTCATTGAAAATTTCTGATGCAAAACCATGTCAGTGCTATTAGGGCTGGTATAGGTCTTGACCCTGCACACTGCTGTTGTTCCTGCTGGTTTCCCTTTCCAGAGCTGGAGTGGTGTCCCTGCATGTCAGAGCCGATAGCATGGTGGGGAAGGCCCGGGTGGTGGGCAGGCAGTGCGTGAGAGAGGCTAGGCTGGGGCAGTTTTCCCTCCAGTGGAGTCTGAGGGAAGTCTTATCACTACCCTGTGCTGCAGCCTCCTTTGTGGAGGTTGACCATTGTAAGGACTGGTCCTAGAAGGATTAGTGATTTGTAGTGGGCTGGGGAGTGAGGAGCTGGGTCTCTGCCCTCCGTGCCCCAAATCTCAGTGCCCCATAGCTCAAAAGGTGGTACCGCTTGGTTGTTTGCAGTACTACAAGTTATGGTGGTACCTTTTTGCAGGCTGCTTCAGGAAAGACTTATCTGGTCATGCCCGGCAAACCTCTGAGCAGCGATCCACATACTAGCATAAAATGTTTGTCTGCAGACTTAGTGAGATAGAATTGTGGTAATTAAAACTAGTTTCTTTTTAGGAGGGCTTCTTCAACTTAAAGCATTTATTTATTAAACAAGACTTTAATATCTATGGGAATTAATGGTATAGGTCTTTCCCACTAGCCCAAATCCCAGTGGGCTTTTTAAGCCCCTGTGAATACAGGCCCTGAGTGAGGACAAGGATGTTAAGGCTCCAAAGGCAATTCCTGAAAGCTTGTGGAAAGGATTCTTAACTTTCCCTTCCCTCACTTCCACTCCTGTTCTAGGCACCTGAGTTAGCTGGTGTAGGCTGCAGCTTGTCGAGTGGAATAACTCAGTATTTGGATGTGCTTTATCTTCCGCTGTTACTGTGTCATCTCCAGTAAGTCAGTTGGTGTAGGCTGTGGTAAGTGATAGCCGTGAAGAGAGATGCCATTTCTTGATGTTGAAGACAACTCTCCTTTGAAGGAGGAGGTTTTCTCAATCCCAGAGGAGCAGTGGGAAAAGGAGCAGCTGTCTGACACGGTCCGAAGAAGGTGAGTTTTACCATGACTTCTCTCTTGAAGGATATTATTTCCTGAACCTGTTGCTTTGTTCCAAATCTGCCATACGTTCCAGAAGGGTCTGCAGTTGCTGGTCTTGCTTCTGAGTGAGCAGTCTCCTTGTCTGTGCAGCAGAATATAGTCAGTGTGTAAAGTTTCCTGCAGCTCTGGAGATGAGAGATGTGCGTGTTGATCCTGCTGCTGTGCTTGCTGCTAGAGACCTGATGTCATACACCTAACTTGAAATGTGACTTCAGAGGGGATAGTCCAGTACTTTCTCTGGGATGAACTTACTAGATGCACATTTCAAATAGCATGGGTGCCCTGAAAGCTTTTGCAGGGAAAACAGCTTGTTAAACCTCTTCTTGTATTGGTCTCCAGTGCCTGCCAAATATATTTAGCATTTCTACTGTAGTGGAGCAGCTGCCATTCTGAAAATGTCCACGTGTATCTTGGGTTTTTTCTTCTTCTTCCTCCCGCCCCTTTGTGTCAAAGCATATAACATTTCATGGGTGATGGGCCAAGAAATCACCCAGGGTGGCTGAAGGAAAAAATAGACATGGAAGAAGGAAGTTGTCTTTAGTGCCCTCTGTAACCCACGGGGACTTGCTGGAAGGTTGTTCTTGGAGGCTAATAGAGAGTATAGCCTGGTGATGCCAAGCAGGAGTTCTTTCTGTTGTTTGCCCAAAGAGTTGGTGTGCTGTTAAGTTTAATTTTGCCTGCCTTGGGGCCTCTCCATGTAAGCTTTGGGTATCAAATGTCCTCTGTTGAGGTTGTGTCGAGAGATTAGAAGAGTTGAAGTTGCACAGCTTTATTTTATAACTGGTGCCAGTGCAGAGACAAAGCTCGATCGTGACGGATGTGCTGCTTCAATGCAAGTTAAAGTAGTGATTCATAGCTCTTGTGTTACTTTAAATATTCCCGATTTTTGGACTGCAGGATTGAAAAGTGACTTCTAGCTCTGCCCATTTTTCTTTGACTTGTATGTCATCTGGCCTAGAATCTGCCAGCTCTGCAGATTAGGATATTGTGTTGCGTCTACTGCTTGCTATGAAGTTGCCTGGATTAAAATTTTCAGTGTTGCCTGATCAGTGCAGAGCAATGATCCGCAGCCTTCTCTGTCTGAATTGCTCTTGCACTTAATAAGGATGATGTAGAGGAGTGAAGTGTTGGTCAGCTTGTGCTTTGTGTGGAAGCACTCTACAGCAGCAGACTGGGAGTCGAGCTCTCATAATGCACTTGTCTTCTCCAGACAGCCAAGTTCAGCATCAGAGATGTGAAAAAGGAGGAACAAGGTAGTTTGCTTTTTTGATAACCATTATCAAATATTGCTGACAAGTCCAGGTGACTCTGGCTGCTGCTAGCAGTTTATGTCGTTGCAGAGCTGGTTGCCCAGCTTTAAGGAAGCACATTATGCCTCGTTAACTCTTTGTGGCAGTGTACACTTAGTTTCTTCAGTAGTCCCGAAGCTGAGCTTAAAAAGCTTTCCCTCCCACCACCTCACAAATGGTCAAGAAGTTTCTTGGCTTTCCCAGGCTTTTCAGCCTGCTCATCTCCCTGATGAAATAGGAAATGTTAACGGCTGAAGTTTTTTGTCATTTGAAAAACACAGCTAAAATTCCTTCCCCATCTTGGAAACAAAACGCAGGTCTCACTGATGCAGTTAGCTTATCTGAAGGGATGGTGGGGGCCAGCTTGGGAACAAGGAAACATGCAGCTCAACTGAGCCAGAGGAATTTATGTTCTTCCTTCTGCATCTCTGAATTCCTGGGTCCTGCATTGCAGTGACTTGGCACTGCTGAGACCTGCCTCCCTGCCACACTGTTACCTGGTCTGCTAACCAGCTGTAGTCTGATATTTATTTAGCTGGTTCATCCAAACCCACTGGCACCTGATGTGATCAGCTGATGGGGAGAAGAAAGGAACTCGTGTCCAGAAATGAGCTCACTTGATGGGATTTCTCTGTTAAACTGCGCACTTCAGGACCCTCTGTGCGTAGTGGGATCAAGACAGAGTCGCTGGAGTTCTTGCACAGGTCACAGTCGCTGTGTGTGCAGCGGAGAGGTTGCTGGTACGGCTGCATTGCTTTCGGACCAGCTCCGTGCCCTACTGTCTCGCTTACTGCATGTCCACTTTAAGAGGGTTCATCTGCAATGCAGCTGTTAGCAGGGAAGTTCTGTAAATCAAGAGGGAGCGAGCGCAGGCTAGCCCGCTGGGTCCTCCCCACAGCACGGGGAAACTTGTTCAGAAAGACTTTCGCAGGAGGAGGAGAAAGGGATGGCAGCACAGTGCTGATGCTAGGAGCCCCTCCTTTCTGTGCCTGTGTCTGCACCAGCTGCTCAGGAGCTGGAAAACGTGTGGAAAAGCACAACAGGCAGCAGCCCTGGAACTGGAAAATCCTGTCATGCTTTTCCCCTCCTCACTCCACCACAGAGCCTAACCAGGTGTTTGCTTAGGGCCGATCCTGTCAGGATGTCTATATTGCACACTCCTTTCTCACACAGGATGTCCTGGTACAATTTGGAGCTTGTAAGCTTCTGCACGTGACTCAGGAGCGCACAGAGGCCTCACGAGTCACAAGTTCGTTACTGTGCCCACCTCCATTGCACAGGCTGTCAGAGCGACTGCTTGCTGGTGCAAGGGGATGATGCTGGTGACCTGTGGGGATGCTGTGATGCCAGGGAGGAAGCCCACAGGTGGAGTCAGCTGGAGTACCATGGCTGTGCAGATGTTGTACCTGGCAGGCTGGGAATGGCTGCTGAGTGGCTTAGGAGGAGGAAAGGGGCCGCGTGCTGTGGTAGCCCTGCTGCAAGTGGGGCAGATGCGCTGTCTGAGGGGGAACTCTGCAAGGGTTGCAGCCCCTCCAGCGCATGTCAGGGAGGCTGTCCATGTGGCTTTGAGCACGTGGCCGAGGAGTGGATGGCTCGCTGTTCTGCTCTTCCTCTGCTTCTCCAGTGTGCAGAAGCCCTTTGAAAGACTGCCTGGGTATCAGCCATGCCTGGGAGCACTTGTAGGATTCCCCAACCACAAGTTTCTGAGGATATTCTGGTGAAGAAAGTCCTCTGTGTCTTCTGTGGTTAAGTAGCTGGGAAGCATGATGCGTTCCCACAGGGATCTGCAAGGATACCTGGAGCTCCATGGGCCAGAGCTGGAGAGGGTCCCATAGGACCTTCCTTAAAGGTGGCTGCAGCTGGGGAGAGTGCACGCTCCTTTTCGCTCTCGTGCTTAGCACGAAGTGAAGGCTCCGTCCTTCACTGCATTTAAAAGTATTGTGGCCAGACTTGGTTCTGGGTTTCTACTTTCGTTTCTTTATTTCCACTTGGGAAAGCATCTCCTATTGACAGTCATTGGTGATGCAGGAGAAATTGGTGTATGATTCACCAGCTGCTTTCCCTCCTCTGTTTCCTCTCTGCCTCTCCTGTTTGCTTGGGCATTCGTTGTCCATCTCGTAATAACCAAATTGTGCTAGCCATGTATAAGCAATGTTCCCTCCCCTTTTGCCGGGGGACTGGCTGACTTGTTGTAAGAAGTTATTTTTAGGGTTTGCTTCCTGGGATATTCTACCCGTGGCCAGTTATGGTGATGAAAATGTCACTGAGATGCAGAAAGGACTCCCAACTCATTGCTAGCATGCCTGATCTTTCTGTTGTAAGGGTGTTCATGGGGGACATGAGTCCCTTACCACTACATCACCTGTGACTGGGGGAGACAGCCACAATGACTGTGCGGCATGACTCCCTGTGAAAAGCACACTGAGCTTCCAGAGTGATAGATTATGTCGCAACTGAACTGGCCCAGGGAAAAAAGTGAAAAAAGAAAAAGAAGGGGGGAGGGGGGGGAGCAAAAGCACCTTTCTTTGGTTGCACTGGAGTTTTTCTGCCCTTTTTCTTTTTTGTATGTAGGGATGTCAGTGCTGCAGAGCTGTGTGTCAGTGTACAGGACTGTCCCTAACAGGCAATTTGCTTCTTGTACTGGGTGTATTAGGTTGCACTGGGTTGCTGCCAAATGCCTGGTCTAGACTAGAGGAAAAGGTGTGTGCTTATTCTTTTTAAACACCTCTCCCACACCAGATCTGCAGCTTGCAACACCTGAAAAAGTTGATCTTCATGGCAGCTATAGCTAGCAAAGCATGAATGTAATACAGGCAAATTACAGAGGTCAGCTGAATGAGGCCATGGGTTGACAATATGCAGTCTCTGGTGCCAGTGTTGGCTTAAGGAGCACCTGCCTCTTTCTCTGGAGATGTCTGTTCCCTTCTCTGTATTTCAGCAGGTCTCTTTCCTTTTCTGTCTTATCCCTTGGATCAGGAAACCAAGCTCAGAAGAACCCTTCAGTAAGGAATTATTGAAGTGGTAGGGATGGGAAGGTGTTTGGTTTCCAGATAAGTTTCTCTGAGCAGCCATGGAAGTGGTTGCTTGGGTGTAGCTCTGGGAACCAGGATCTCCTGCAGCTGGGACTGAGAAAAGTGCATGTGGAGTGGTATGCTAGTGCACCAGACTGGTGGTGTGGAGATCACTCTAGCGTGCCTGTATTGTCTCTGCTCCCCATGCACTCTTCCAGGAGTACACCTGAGTGGCTTTGGATCGAGGTAGAAGGGAATATTAACTTGGTTTTCAGGCCTGATGCTGTTGGGACCGGGAAGCCGGGTGGTTGCGGTGCATGGATGGTGGCAGCTGTCTCGAGGGGGTGGGTGCTGTGCCTGTGCAATGCGGAGCCTTGCCAGCTGCCCGAAGGGGAGCCTGGTTACAGAAAGATTGGGAGACACTCCTCCCTGACTAGATAGCGTCTTCAGAGTTATCAGTGCTTAGAAACAGTTTTGTGTATGTTTTTAAGTAATCTTTACTTTTCAAGTTGCTTTAGTGAGTGGTGGTTTTTCCTCTTAAAATGTCTTCTCACTGTCTTGCTTCTACACAATACCTAGAAGTACTTGAGGACTTTGCTTCCACAGGATCAAGTTTTTGGACTCTTCAGCAGCTGGAGGCAGTCACACTGTCTTCCCTGCCTCCCCCCGCCCTCGTGTTCCTAACTGCTGCGTGGACTTACTGATACATGTATAGAAGTGTTTTGGTGGCACTGCTGTAGGTGATATCTGGTGTAGCGCATATGTGCATTTTAAGTCATCTCTCACTGAAATTTCTTGGTAGCCTGCTCTGTATTTACAGCTTGCTGTGCTTAATTTAAAGTCATCCTAGTATCGCTAGGGGAACTTAGTCTTAAAATAGATCGTTTGGCTTTTTTTTTTTTTTTAATTATTCTAATCCTCTGAGATTTGGTGTTTCTTCTTGTCAGAAGAGCGTATTTCAACAGAGGTATCTCTTTTGGAGAGGAGTCATTCAGCACTTGGGTGCAGAACCATTCATCTGTGCCCTCAGGAAGATGTTCCATTTAGTTTACTCCTCTCATTCACGTCCCTCAAATACCAAATCAAGGCAGCATTTCCAGCATCCTTCCCTCTCTCAACTGGTTGGAATAGCTAAAAAATAACCAATGAATATAGGCTTGCTGTTGCGTGGATACAGGCCCCCCCAACATGTCTCGTGCAGTGAAAAATGGCATTCTGCTGAATACCAGTATTAGGAGCATGCAGAAATTCTGTGGTTTTGTTTCCCTCCCAAGCTTCCACCATTTGGGTTCAAACACTGATTTCCTTGGTTCATTCAAAAGAGATGCAACTGTTTGATGACCAGTGGCTGCATTATCATATAGCATTTTATTCAAGGGCCACATTGTACAGATGTGTTGTTGGAAAACTGGGGGGTGGATGCAGTAGGTTTGCAGGCTTGGACAGCCCTGACAGTGACGGCTGAATTGAAGTGTGTCGGGGTTGTATGAGAAGGAGCCTGTGTAGCCCCTCCTGCACAGGACAGCCTTATGGTTTCTGTTCATATGTTGGTAAAGGTGGAGTCAATGCCAGGAACTTCCTCTTCCAAGTAGGGTTTTTCCCAACTTTTTTTTAGGGATTTGCTCTCTCCTATGGAAAGGGGTGGGTGTTTAGTCTTGTTCTCCAGCAGTTTGATTCCCCCCCCCCCTTTGTCCTCACAAAATATGTTTTCCCCTACCTGAAGGAAGGTCCTTGCACTGTGCTGTGCTCCTCTGTGCCACCAGAAAAGTGTTCCTGCAGCTTTTTTTTAAGCCATGTACCCTCAGTCTTGCTTTGTTGTTCCCCCCCATCAACTACGTAATGCATCAATAGCTTTCATTAAGCATCCTTTATCCTCCCAGTACCACTACTGGGCAGGGAAGTATTAGCCTTGTTTTGTACTTGGAAATACTGAGAGATGCAAATTTTAAAGTGCTTTCCAGAACGCTTGGCAATAAGCCATGATGAGTTAGGAAAAGAGTCCAAGTCATATTCTTTGCTATAACAGTGATAAGAAGAGTGTAGGTAGAAAAAAAGACTGTGGGCATTTGGCAGGAAAATAACGTGGGCAAAAGCATGTAGTATTAAGAGGAGTTGTAGTCTAGTTTGCTGGTTATAGGAATAAGATTTTGGCATGTTCCTTGTCCTACTTTTCCCTCTGATTTGCTTATTGTTTATGGAATACAGCTCTGAAATATGTTATGTCAGGCATGCCTTTGGACTCTCTACCTTTCTGTTATTTTTCTGGGTGATAAGAGATGGTTTGAAAACTAGAGGTAATGGCTGTTTATACAGAAGGCTCTTATACAGATGACAATAAACAGCACGTGATTTTTCTTGTGTGTGTTTGTGAAGACTAATCAGAAAAAGTAAAGGAGATCACTTAGATATAAAATTATTTCCTTGTATCAGTCATAACTACAGGAATGGGGACAGTGGATTGCTTTCTGAAGTGGGTAAAAGCAAGGTGGCAAAAATGAAAACTTAGATCTCTAGGATCAGCAACTGTACCTAAGAGTGAAAATAAGAGCAATCTTATGACAAGAATTTAGGTAAATTCTAAAATTGGCTGCATTTCAGGATCTGAGTAAGTAATTGAGTCAGTTGTGAAAATTTAGATTATGGGATGCTGTCAGGAAACCGTTCCTGCTCCCCACTCACTGTCTTTCTGGCTAACTAATCAGTCTGTTTGTGCAAAGGTTTCCTACTTCCTGGAGAATTTGTAAACATTCACATTAATGTATGGTTAAGGCATTTGAAGCCTTTCCAAAGGAAACAGCTGTAGATGCACAAGGTATACTGCTGCAAGCCCTCTTGATCGTATGATAATGTCAAACTAATGTGAAGAGTAGAACATCCTTTGCCACCCAGGGAGGAATAAACTCTTGGATGTGTTTAAGAAGATTACTGTTAGCTCATCAGAAGGAATAATGAGAAGTTATGGGACAGAGCTGAAGACCTGTCATTAGCTGAAAGCTGCTTCAGGGGAGGGAGTAAAAAATGGCAGGGAATGACCAGAAAGCTATTCTACACTTAATAGCATGTATGCTGGGGATACTGCTGTCATTTAAAATAGCGTGATTCAGGTTTTGTTTAGAAGGCAGGTAGAAGCCATGCTGTGGAGGTGTTGGAAGGAGTATCCATATGAGCGGGGGAGCGGAGGTAAGAGGAAAATACTAGGGAGAGGTGGAATGTGATTAAGGTTAATTAAAGTGTGCTGTGAAAACTAGTTAGACGTTCCTGTGTGCCCTTTCTGTAATGAGACAAATGTGGTTATGCAACGAATTGAAAATTTATCTTTTCAATAATTCATTTCAAACTTGCTGCCTTGAGACAAATATCATAGATTGGAAAAAAGGATGAGAAACTTGTGTGTAATTAAAGTCAGCATATTTGGAGGGGAATTTTTTTTAGAAAGTAAAGGGCTTACAGACTTATTTCTTCAGGTTATTTGTGTTTGGCACTGAGAGATTAATCTCTTCTCCCCTTTGTACAGGATGACTGGGACAGTCCTGAAACATAGATCTGTGTCCTTTTTTTTTTTTTTTTTATTTTTTTTTATTATTGACAGTTGTTTTCTCCATAACTTCAGGGAAGAATACAAGCTTCCCTTTGGAGATATACCGTTTCCTAGTACCACAGCAGGAGAGTGGAAGATGGGGGAAGGGGTGGAGGTTTGACTCCAGCATTGGGAGCAATTCATCCTATAGCTCGACTTTAAAAAACAAACAAACAAACAAACAAAACACCAAACAAACAAACAAACAAACAAAACCAACAAAGGCTATCCAGCCACTATCCTTTTTCAGTCTGCCTTTTCTGCCATCTGGCTGTCCTAATGTTCCAGTGTGTTGTGAGTTGAATTGTTGCTATTCTACCTGAATTAGCAGGTTTCAGCCACCATTGGTTACGGAATGCGAGACAAAATGAATTAGTGGTCTGGCAATGAGTGTATATTAAATTTAGCAGCTGACAGTACTGCCCATCTTGGCTTGACTTTCTCTGCTTTTGGAAATTCTGTTTGTCTTTGTTTGCACTTGAGCTTTGTTTTCTTAATCTTTAGCATCTTAAAATAATGTGTAATGCTGCTGAGGACTAACACTGGTGCGTGGACCTATGCTAGCACTATTGCACATAACTTTCTGGCCTCCAGGTTGCAAAGAATTTTTCTGCTAGTTTGTTCAGGTTTTTTTTGGTGGAGGGCAGGGGAGAAGATAGCAAAGGTAAAGCCTCAAAAAGCAGTAATGTAGCATCCCATGATGCTGTTTTTAGAAGTTCTGTGTGGTGCAGGACTACATAAAAAACACTTAGGAAGCATTTTTTCTTTTCTATTTTTTTTACCTCCTACAAAAAGGAATCTTAATACTGTGAAGGAGGATGTGAAGCACAGTCCTCCCAGGCTCAGTCCTGTGAACTGCCTGGATGTGGCATGTGGTTGGAAATAACTTTTTACACTGGAGCTATAAACATTGTCCTGCTTCTCTCTGTGGATGATATGCTGGTCGCCTCCAAACAAACAGGGTGTCTGTTCATGACTAGAAATTCAGGTTGATTTAAGCAATATTTGAATCAAAAGCATGAAGAGTATGATGTCAAGCCTTCTCCGTGGAAAATGATGTTATCAGTTACTAGTCAATTCAATGCACAAGTCATAGGAATATCAACTGTATTACTAACTGTGAAAGCCCTGGTGATTCTGCAGGTTTTGTGGAGCACTGAAACACTGCAACAAATTGGGTAGGTACTTCTCTGACTCTTGAGAGTGGGTTTTAACTATTGCCTGGGCTGACTCTTCTAGCAAGAAGCGTGCCAGCTTCCCCTGTGCTCAGCAGCTCTGTAGCTTCATAAAAGTGAAATTCTTGTATAGCCTTCTCTTTTAGGCTTCCAAGAACACACATAATTTCAGACTTTCAGCTGAAGTGAGAGTTCACTATCCAGAGTCTGGCTTTTTGAGGGGAAAAAGAAATATATATTTGTTCCTTTAAGTTGCTTATGTGCCTGAAATTTAAGGATGTGGTCGCATATCTTTATAAATCCACGATGTGACCACTAACCCCAAAAAGCTCTGAAAGGTTTTCTTAAGTAAAAAAGAGGAGGTACGGGGTTTTTTTTTTTCCCCTCCCCCCGCCATTTGCTGTGTTTTAAAATGAAGTGTTGTTAGTTTTTAAGTCATGAGGTATACCTTAATTGCAAACTGGAGACCTTTAAAGCCATCCTCTTACCTGTCAATTCCTTTGGAATAACTGTGAACCCAAATGAACAGCAAATAGTACTTGGTTTTGAATTATCCGTGTTTTTGGAAAGGCAAACTGTTTCCTTCCCTCCTGCCCTTGCCACAATAAGGGCATTGCTTTTGTGCAATGTAAACTGCATTTAGTAATGGTCTTGTGCTTAAGAGCTTCTAGTTAATGAGACCTATTAACAATAATGAAAAATGGCATCCTTAAAGTGCAGACCTAGTCAGAAAAATGATTCTCCAAGAATGACTGGATGGCTGCGTACTCTTTCTTGGCTTATTTAATTTAGGGGGTGGGGGAGGAGCACAGTCTTGGCTCTGAAATTAATTATTCCCCTACAAATGTGCCCATGATCTGCAGTTCCCGCTGGGGATTTGCAGGGCTGGGGCTTCTAGAGCTAAAGAGCTTCCCAGACTGAGCCTAGCTGAGACTGGCGTAGGCTTGACTTTGCTTTCCCCAGCCTCAGCAGGAGTAGCAGTAGTAAAACACAGCTTTTTGTCTGCTGGAGTGAACACATCTGAGTCAGCAACACGGAGCAGTTGCATGGAGTAGGAAAGTGATGTTTTTACACAATTATTCATCTGGCTATGTTTGTGTTTTAGTGTGTTGCCACCTCCGCATCATGTGCTGTTTTAGTTGGGAAGGATATGCATTGCTTTTCAATACATGAATAATTCTGCTTAAGGAAAGGGGAGGATTGGCAACGACTATATTGGATTTGAAATACAAAACAAACCCCACATTCCTGCTTAAGAGCTGACACGAGAAGACTGCATGGATGATGTCTGTTCATAGGAATAAATGGTAAGGCATTATAGGGGAAAGTCTAGAGAAGTGGAAGCTCCATTTATCTCTGCCTTAGTGACTTCCCAGTTGGTACGGTACCCACACATCCATTCTAATAATTTCCTTTTGAGATAGGACAGCCTGTCATGCCACTCTGCAGGCTTGGAATAGCTTCCCCTAATATGGGACCAGCTTGTCCATCCTCACTGAAAAGGATTTCTCTGGTTGTTCTCTTACTCCTCTGTTGTGCTAAGTTCTTAAGAATTATGACTTTCTGTGGTTATAGGTGTTCTGTATATTGGGGAGAACTTCCATGCTGTGGGACAAAGAGGGCAGATTTTAGGACAGAGGGGAGATTTTCACATAAAGGGGATGTTTCTTTTCCCATTTTGAGGGCAGCATTCATCGCTGGAGACAGCAGAACCTGATTTCTTGGTTCTATATCCTGGCTGCCAACTCGAGCTAATGGTACCAGACTCTTTAGGGTTTTAATTGGACTTCATCTTCTAATAAGGCACCCTCCTATTAACTGCCATCTGTGGCAGGATCGTGTGCTTGAAGCTTAGTGGTCCTAGATGGGTAGCTAGTGGCTAGCTCAGTGGTGATTCCTCTGTCTTTTCTTCTTCTGGTGCTAAGCAGAAGGGTGCCAGTGTCTGCTCTCATGGGAACCATTTCTGTGCTATAACGAAAGCATTTCAAACGACCTCGCCCTTGTGTCTAGCAATTGCATCTTCCACATGGAGGTAGAGGGGCTTTGGGGGTGTTCATGTAATTTTTCAGGATGTGCTATGTACTTACACATCTGCCCTTTGCAGAAGAGGGGGGTTGGAGTGTTTGCCACTGAGCACTCAAACCCTACCGTAGGGACTGTTGAGCCATCCGTGGGAGAGACTCAACTGCTTGAAAAGAAAACAGACTTCTGAAGCTGTTTATGTACAGAAATCGGAAACTGGTGGATGCCTAGGGCGTGCAGGAGCGTTGGCTAGCAGCTTCAGTTAAAACGGAGCTGAGAAAGGTGCTGCGTGGCGAGCTGCTGCATCCCCGGTGGAGCCGCGAGCTTCTTGAACAGGAAGCGGGCCAGTGCGTGGAGGAGGAAGTGGCTGGCAGTGCGACGGCGAGCAGACCGCTGATGGGGCTGTCCGGAGCGCTGCTGTGTAGGTGAGAGGAGAAATTAGCTCTTGGTGCAAAACGTTTTGTGGCCTGATGGCCAAAACCACTCAACAGGGCCAGGTTTGCATGCATGAGGTTTGGCCAGATTTTCTTTTCCAGGTCTTGCTCTCCTGTTGCCACAAGGCCAGGATTTGTGAGTTTGACACAGAATTGCAAGGATATGCCTGTGCTCTGTTTTCTTAGACTGTTGCGTTTGAAAAGATTGGGGTTTCTTTACAGAAAAATCAAAACTGAGAAGATTCCCCTAGGCTTTAATATGTTCTAATATGGTGTTAACAAAGGGAGGGGAAAAAGCAATTGCAAAGCTGAACACCATGATGTGAGCTTGTGCTAAAACTTGGGCCTTATAATTGCCACTTGCTCTCCTTAGCTTGTCTGTTTTAGAGATGGAAGCACTGAGCATCCATGCTTCTGCTGGGCATAATTTATCTTGGCATGCCAAGTATTGCTGAAAATCAAATTTTTGGGTATTACTTGGAATCAGACATTTAATCATGTGTTCTGTAATCACATCTATGATGTGGCATCACTGCCAATTTGCAGAGACAATATTAATTCTGCTATTTTTTAAACTTCCTGGTATTTTGTAAAACAATTTTTTTGGAACAGAACTTAAGTATTATGTTTTGGGGTTTTTTTTAAAATGTGTTATATGCCTCCTGGGTCTAGATAAATATTTTTCCTCTATCTCTTCATTGGCTTGGTCATTCAAGTGCTGCAGCCCACAGTTTTATTACTCGCGCTACGGGGTTAACTGTTGGCTGGCAGAGGAGGAAAGCTTTTACATCTATGAATCCTTCACTAAGAGATAATGTCTTTTGCAGTAGCTGCCACTTCATCTCCTTCTCCTCTCTTCCTATGGCTTTTGAAAAGTGTGCAGAAGAGCATGGGGAGGGTAAGACAGAGTTTGTCATAACCTGCCAACTCTTTCAAGATGTCTGGAACATCTTTTGACTAGAGTGGATCAGTATAAATGGCTGGGTGCCACTTCAAGATGCATTTCAAATTTGGGTATCAGAGCTTAGTTTGTAAGTAGCTGGTGTTGAAGATTTATGGGACAAAGAAATGCCCTTTATTAGAAGTGCCTATAGCAAATGGGTATCTCTAAGGCAATATTATTCTTTTCCTTAAAAAGAGGGTAAAAGATGGTGAGCTATCTGTTATCTGATCTCGCCTTACTCATAGCTTGTGTCATAAGCAAGTCATTGCATTCAGGTGTTTGTTCAGTTTTGGTATTAAATTCAGACAGAAAACCCAATACCCCTCTTCTCCCCCTCCGCCTTTTGTCTGTCTCCATTCTTGCAGGAGTAGCTGAAGTCTAATTCAAAGCAAATCCAATTGTTGGGCAGGCAGCATCTATGGAAAAGCAGAGAGTCATATTGGGCCTCAACCTTTTAAAATGCAGACTACTTTGAGTCTCAGATTGTGTTTCTGCAAAATGGTGTATTCTCCTTTTATTGCTGGTGCTATTAGGCTAAATTAATTGCTGTTTAAAGCACCTGAAAATCCAGTGCTATAAGGTGTCATAGGAAATGCTGGGTGTTCTTTTTGCAGCCAGTACGAACAATCTGGACCTGTATTTTATTTGAAGGGCATTTCAAATTGTTCTTCTTGATGCTTAGTCATGACCTGTCTATATGTTAACGTGTATTTCCTATGTGATAAATGAAGACTTTAACAATTTATGTGCTGAGCAGAAGGATCTTTCCTATAATGTACGTGTGAAATATTTGCTAAGAAGCTGTCATGTTTTAGGTCACTCCAGTCTCTACTGAGGTAGACGATTAGAGATGGTCTAATGATGCCCTCAGAGCTTTACTAAGCCAAATCTTATGAACTAAACCAGAAGCAACTATTTTATCTTCATAATAAGATTTCATATGCTGAAGGATCTCAAAATACGTCCCGAGCTGACTGTGCTAATGGGACCACTGAATTGCCGTCATGGGCTGGGGAATCACAGAACAAGGCTGTATCTCGAATTGGAGCTGAACCCAAATGATCCTATTGAGTAACTCGGACATGATGAAGACAGTTAACATGTTGGGAATATGATGCTTCAGCATAAAATCAGAAGAAATAATAAAGCTGTTTTTTTGCGGGGGTGGTTATTGCTCTTTTAAAAGTGTGAGGAACAAAGGGGAGCAGCCAGGTTTAACTTGTACTGATGAACACAGGAAGATGCAAAATGGATGCATCTGTGGTCTATACTGTATTTCTGCCCAAATATGTCTCATTGTTTCTCTTGTCCGAATTATATTCCTGGGAGCATCTGATCACCACAGAGCTACAAACTGATTTTGCCCAGTGGTTAAGACTCGAGGATGCATCTTGGTATCATGAAGGCAACCAGAAGTCCCTAAGGACAGCCTCTTGTCAGAATAGCTGCCTTGGACAGGGCAAAATGTGTTTAAACTTGGCAGGAGGCAGAGAAGACTGGAGAAGCACCTTAGAGCTGCAGACTCTGGTTTTCTGAGATACCCTGCCCTCTTCCTCCTCTGACTTTCAAGAACGGGCTGTCCCAGGCCCTCCTACATGGGGAACCTGCTTGTTTGAAAAATGAAACAAACTCCTCAAAATCCCCTCTTTTCCTGGTAATCTGGGTATTTCCCCCCTCTGGACTGAATGCTTATGTTGTCTTCCCCATGCTGCTGATCAGAGAGGCCAAGATGGGTTTATCTTAGCCCACGGTAGTGCAGGGTGCCATCAGTGTGAGGCTGGCACAGCAGTTCCTGCCAGCCGCGGCTCCTGGTGGTGTTGTCTGGCTCTTCCTTCTGAAAATCCTTCCTCCCAGACCTGCCATGGCAAGTGGATAACTGCTTTCCCCAGGCCTGTCTTCACTTTCTTTGTTCCTCTGGTGCCATCGCTGTGATTTTTCTCTTAGAGTGTGGAGTTATGTATAGGCTGTAATAAATAAAAGTTTCTCCCATAAGTAGTCAGTGATGTGCTTTTCTAGATATGTTGCTGTCTAAGTTATTTTCCCATTAAAACTTCCATTTCTTTTAGTCAAGTGTCCTATCGTTCAAATACTTGAATAGTTCTTGATGTGTGGTCTCCATTCTGTCCTTGTAGGGCAAACTGGGAGCTTTAACAGTCTCCAGTTTTAACTTCAGATCATGTACATTCTTCAATGCTCTGGGCTGCTTGTTTCCTGACCAGCTAGAGCTAGAGAGAGAATTGCTCTGTATGCTCGTAGACAGAGGAGGAGATGCTACTCATTGCAAGTTCTCCAGTATATTGAAGGGATGGGAGCTACATGTAGATTTGGGAGTCGGTACACTCTGGTTTTGGCTGTCCCTGTTAAAGAGCAGTAGACAACCTGACGGGTATCAGACACCGTCTGTTTTTCTCCTTGGCGAGGTCCTTCGTTCTGACTGTAAGCAGCCAACTGCATAATTGCTTCTTGGGAAATCAGTGTGTTTCACTAGCTGCTGAACATCCCGTCTCTAAAGCAGAGCTGTCTCAATAGCAATGTCATATTTGCCCTGCTATAATCCAGATCTCATGCAATATCCTGGTATTACATGACTGGGATTTTTCTTCTTTCTTTTAGGCACAGAATCTAGGGCTCCGCAAGTCCTGGCTGTACTGCTGACTACTTGTGATTTTCAAATAAATTGCTTTATTCTCACTCTACTTTTTTTAATCTGTGAAACTGGATATTTTTCTTCAATATGTGATGAGGGGATGGTAAAGATAGATCTGCATTCTGTACTTACAAAAATGATGACCTCTTACATGAGTGCCAGGTGTTACAAAGGGAGAATGTTGGGGGAGCTCTGATGAATGATTGTCTCTCATGATGAATCAGAAATTAGGGGCAGACTAATTCAGTCAGAAGACTAGAACATCATACAGTCTGACATAAACCACTTGTGGGCACTAATTCTTGGAGTATCATAGCAAAAGATAGTGGAATTGTACCCCACAGCGTCATGAGCAGTTGCAGCCAGCGTGAGCTGTGTGCTGCTGCTGAAAGAGGCAGCCTTTCTTCCAACCATTTGTTCCCTCCTTGTACCAGCACAAATTCTTTATATAGTTACATAGTGAATCAGGTTAATGATGGATCAGTTCAGCTATCCAGTTCAGTGAGCTGCTGCACAAATGCTTGCACCAGCATCACAAGCAAAGAGGATGCAGGGCCATTAGGAAACAGGCAGGGGAAGGATGGGACTGCAGTGACTGCCAGCATTGCAACAAAGGGACCTCCTGTACCTGCTGTTGGACAAATCTGCACCACACGCGGTGCCAGAAGAGTGATCTCTTTCTTCCTAGAGATACTCCAAAAAAAAAGACTTTATCTTACCTGTAGCCTTTTGGGGAAAAAGGTGAGGGGAATCAGTGCTATGGTGGGACTTTTTAGTTCATACAGCTGTACTACTGGAATCCTCAATTCCAGTAGCTTAGCTAAGGAATCGGAGATGCCGCTGCATCTCTATACAGCTGAATTACTAAAATACCATCTGAAGGATAGACGGGCTTTTTGGAGGGAGCAGGAAGTTCTTCAGTCTAAATGGCGTTTTGCTGTGGTGCTAGCTTTGCTGGTGTGCGCTTGTCCTTGCTGTAGGAACTCTTCTAATGCAACATGCAGGAATTGCTATGCCTGTGAAATGTGCAAATGAAACATCATTTGTTTCATGATCCACACAGAAACAAAGACCAGCAGTGGCTAGCATTGCGTCTAGCATAGAATTTTAATGTTCTGAAAGCGTGGACTTGATCTGATGGCATTGTTTGCCCCCTCTCATACAAGCCTCAGTTTCACCCTCTGAGGCGCAGGTACTGAACACAAAATTTGGGTCTGAGACTGCTCTGATTATCTATTTAAAGCCACTGCACAGTTGAAGAGAATGTCACTCAGTCTTAAGATTGCTTGAATGAAGAGATCTCTACGTTGTATCTCCCTCGTCTCTTTGGAAAGTAATTTCCTACGATTCGAGGAGTGGGAGCAGGTTTCTCTGTGATCCCTCACAGTTTCATTGCCCACACGGTGAGTCACTGGTAATACGTGAGTTCTTATTTTTAGTCCTATTGCTGCCATCGGGCTGAAACCATTGGCCGGTAAGAGACTTAAGCGAGGAGATAAACGTGTTAATCTCCCTAGGCCTTCCCTCTCAGCTGCTGCCTCTGTGCCTTTGTGCATCTCAAGATGTAGCTTTTCCTGGACCATCAGACAGAACGATGTCCCATCCGTACCCTGGGTACCCTGGTGGGATGTCATTCAAACCTTTTAACTGTTAAGCGCTGGAGCTGAGAGGAATGCCCTCTCTCAGGGGGTTTGCATGCGCAGGTGGGGCAGCATGCTTTGTCTGTGATAAAGGCAAGCTGGGCAGGCTGCTACTTCCCACCGCGGCACCTTTGCCATCAGGGCATTTCAGGGTACATCCATTCTGTTCTCAGGTTCTATCACCACACCACCTTTCCCTCCATTCCCTCGGGAAGAGTCCTGAAACAAACTAACAGGATTATTTTGTATAAGCTTTCTGTGGCAATTGAGAAAGCCTGTCCCCTTTGGTGAGCTTTTAAAGAATCCTGTTGAATTCTTGGGTGAGGTCACTGGTCTCTCTCAGTTATGTTGTAGGACTCTAATTTTGTGCATTCATTCTTAGGCTTCCTTTTTTACTTGCTTTCCTGACATGGCAAGGTAGCGAATATGGGAATACTGGTGAGCACGTCTTTGCCCCGTAGTGGGCTGGTGGTGGTGCAGACTGAATAGGGTGTTTTCTTCTGCCACTTTGTTCTCATGCCCTCTTTCCCAGCTACCTCTGATCCTGCAAAATGAACTAGTTTGCAGATCCTAGGGTTCCAGCTCTTTGTTTTCTCTCCGGAGCTCCTGGTAGTGTGCTGGTGATACAACAAGCACACGCTTAGCTCCGATGGAGTTCAGTCCTGTTCATTATGGCTCAGTTAGTGTTGTTCTTCTGACCTTCCCAGACCAAAGCCTTTTTCAGTTCTGTGCCCTCATTTTTGTTCCCACACATGTGTCTTTAAGGGTGGCCCAATCTTTACAGAATTCAGAAACAGATTTTTGAAAACCTCTTTTCTTTCTGATACCTGCCATTTGGAGGGGAAAGGATGAAGTCCTGTTGTTTGAGGCCTCCTGTTTTTCTTGGCAATCTCTTCTCTGGTACAATATGAAAGCACTTCTGACTGTCAGATCTGGGAGAACATTAACTCAGCCTAGGGATAGCATGCTCAAGTGGAGAGTTGAGGCATAAGTTGAACAAAGTAACTACCAGTATTGTCCCATCTGCTGGGTGATGTGATGTAAAAAGGCAGCTGAAAGGGGTGACCACGGTTTTGAATGTGGAGGTAGTGCTGCCAGCATGCTGAGGTGGGGGACCAGCCTTGTGGGAACAAGTTAGTCCTGTGTGTGATGGAACTTGGATCTTCTCTGGAGGCTCTAAAATTTACACAAAGCTGGCTCCTGTTTGTTTCCTCCACTGTAGTGCTACTTCTGAAATGCAGAGCTAGTGTGGGAGAGCAGGGCACCTGTGGATGCCGGTAGCTTGTGCTCACAGACAACCGTAATGGGAACCACTGTGCGCGTATTTGTAAATCTCTGCACCCATTGAGCTGGCGATTGGTACGTTACACTGCTTGCTCATTGCACTGAAAATGGGATTGGCTGTGGGTAGTGGAGTTGTGAGATATGAAGTGTAATCACTTCACCCACATGTGCTGTGAGTTCCCAGAGCTGCTTTTCCTGTGTCTCTCCCTTTTGATATGTCTTTCTATTATTATTTTATTGTTGTTGTTGTTGTTATCATTATTACTGTAGAACTTGTCTCTGGATATGTTCAGTGTTTGAGTGGGAAAATGTGCAGGGCTGGACAAACAAAGCGTAATTAGAAATCTCTCACTCTATGTCTGTATTTTTTCCCCTCTTTCTCTCCACTCCTCTTATCCCCCTTCTCCTAGTCTATATATAAGTACTGAGTATCTGAAGCTGATGAAGAGAGAGCTTGGTCTCTCTGCTGGCAGTGTAGCAAAAGGTGTGATTGCAGCATGAAGGACATACTTCACTAACTTTATTCTCAGTAGTGTAGCGATAATAGCATTGAAGTTACAGTGATGTGGATTTCAGTGTGGGCTAGCAACTTAGGCACATATGTAGGTCCCCAGCAGGCCTGTACAATTTGCGTTAAAGTCCATGAATCCTGCTATTACTACTCCTGCTAGTGAGTATAGTGCTGCTGTGGAGATGTCTATTCATGCTGCGATTAAACCTTTGATTGCAGAGTAGACATCTCCATAAAGCTTTGAGGCTCTTTTACAAGGACAGAAGGTGCCCAGCAGGAACAATATCAGAAGCTGGGTGTCTGTCTCCCGCTTGTGAGTGCAAGCTCCAGAGGAAATTGTTATGCAGTTTACTTATCACTTCAATTTTACACCAGCTCTCACTTTGCTGCTGCACTTTTAAAGCGAAGGTCTTGGCTTCCCAGAGAACAGCTGCTTATGGTATCCCCTTGCACAGGGTCTTGTTCACTAAAGCCCAGCCTCCTGGAACTTTTCCAGCCCCTAACCCTATGGAGAAAAAACCTGTGTGACCACTTGAGTCCTTATAGGCAACAGCTTATCTACAGTGCTGGATGCATCATCGTCAGATGCTAGGGAAGATTTCTGTCCCCTCTCTTAGTCCAGGCGAGGAGGCAGGTGGTTGGAAGATGCTGGTGAGAGCCACTCATCCGTCCCTTCAGGGCAGAGCAGTAAAGAGAGGGCAGTGGAAAGCCTGGGGTTTTGATAGCCTACGTCTGTGCTAACTGTGGTGTGTTAGGGTTGCTGGTGTGTTTAATGCCCCAGAGGTCAAGAAAGTTAGTACTGTGGTTGTGGTGGGTGTGCATGGGGAATTACCGTGACTTTCATGGCTTCTGAAATGTGAAAAAGGGATCTAAAACTAGGAAAGTGACCAAAAAGCATGTGTGCTGGAGCATGCTTTGCTTTGCTCCTCCACACACCTTTCCTGCCAAAGGAATGGAAATGCAGCTGTGGCAGATGTATTCCTAACCACAGTTACATGCCCTGGAAAACTCTGGGAGCTGTTAGCTATGTTGGTTTGTAAGTCCCAGCAGCTGAGTTGTGGTTTGTCTGCAGGATTTTGGTTTGAAGAGGCCTTGATTCTCCCCCCGCCCCCC